>JALPVH010000207.1:0-100381 GCA_023242295.1 Diaporthe ilicicola
CTTATTAAATTTTTATTAACTTATAATATATATCTTTTAAGCTTATTATTATTATATTATAAGTTAAAGTAAAGTTATATTTAATTTTAAAAGAAAAATATAAAAAGGTAAAAATAAAAATAATAATATAAAATATACTTATTATTATATTCTTTTTATATTTCTTTTTTAAAAAATAGTAAAATTTTATAAATATTTTTAATAGATAGAGAATTTAATATAGAATATAATAAATATAGCTTTTATATATATATTATAGTATATAAGGCTAAAGGCTTCTTTAAAGCTAAAAGGCTATTTAATGTAGACCCCACTAAAACGCCTATCCGGTTACAGGGGGTATCCGGCTTGGCGGTGACGTACTCTAGTACTCGGCATTATGTCGAGAACGCGTTAACCGTCACCTTTTATACCGGTAGAACGAGCATTGTGGTGTTGAATTTAGCAAATCCTTGTGGGCTGAGCACGTTTCAATGGCCCAATCAATTTCTGAGTGCGCGAAATACTCACATGAGAACGCGCCCGAGATCTTCACATTGCACCCACCAAGTCTTCGACCTTCTCACCTCAACCGTAGAAAAACGTTCAATGCTCTGTTTCGTGACTGCAGGGACACAATATTGGCTGAAACTAATACCAGAGGGTGTGCGTCACAACAGGCTCAATCATGGTCGGTGACCACAGGTGCACTGGGTGACGTAGCCAATTGGCATTTGGCCATCTGATTGAGAAATTCGCAGACACCCCGTGGGACAACTTAAGAAGAAAGTGTTAGGAGAATAGGATCTCTCCTGAACCCTGCCTGTGACTTGCCGAAGTTTCCGACCATACCAAAGGGTCACGATCAATTGAGTTCGGGTCGTCGGGCAATCCGGAGCACCAGAACATATTACCGGACACTGCATCACGGTTGGAAGCTTCTTGCTTGTCAACAGACTGGCCGTGCTCACCTTCTCAGAACTGACGTCGTGTATTGGTGCATCGGAGTCGTCAAAGTCGTCGTGCGCTTCTGCATGTCAGTTTTGCCCCTTCGTCTCGTCTATTTCTTCATTCTCTGCATGACGCCGACTCGCCATGATCGATTTGACTTCACCTGAAGCCCTCAATCTCGCCCTCAAATCCGTTGATCAAACCTCAACTCTGGCCTCTAGCTTTGATCGCAAAGGCCTCTTTGATCTGAACTCTGGGACCGTCCAAAGCGCCCCATGACGACAATCCGACAATCCGGGAGATCGCCACCCTCATCAAGTCGGACGGAAGAGGCTTGAGCAGAGATGAGTGGCAGGCGGAGGGGTTCTCTTCTTTTGTGACGCGCAGGTGCGTCCTTATTATGGGGCAGCTGGCACTCCCCAGGACCCCACTTGTTCGGGGGCACCTGAAACCGCAGGCGAAGTGTCACAGCGCTGTTCCATGCGTCATAGCAAGTGGGCGCCTAAAACGTCGAATCTGACAGAGGGGCTTCGAGCGGCGCCTAATTCTGCCGCTGACCCCTGTCCGACGCTCTGCAGGCCCCCAAATATAGATTTGACACGGTCGCGCAATGTCCACTCGCTGCGTCGTACCTGCTTCGGAGCCGACCAGTATTGTAGCTGAGTCGTCTCAAGTCCAAGACGCCATGGGGCGAATTTTCCTATGACGCGCGGTTCACTGTCGGATTGTAACGCCGCCGCTCGCGAGCTGGGGTCCGGTAGTCCTTTGTAAACAGAGCCATAAGACGTACGGGTCCTCATCTCTGCGAGGCCTTCATTTCTGATGGGCTCCGTTGCTTTCAGTCTCGCTTTTCGGTCGCTTTCCTTTCGGTTCTTTCTTTTTTCCCCACAGATGTTGAGCATCCGAACATTCTAGGTCTTGACAGGAACAGGCCGCTTTTTACCGAACCCTTCATAATCACCTTCTCCAGTAGAGCTGTCGCGGGGCGAAAATTTGCTCAAAAAGAAAAATCTATCTGGTCACATCTGCAGAAATTTAGAAGGGCAAAGGTCAGAGGGAAGCTCGAACAACCTGGCACAACTGCCCACGAACCACTCGACCGAATCATGCTACTATGTCACCTCTCCATCCGCAATGTCGCCGCAATTATCCAAGTCATCCTACTCCAGCTCACTCTCGCACTGGCCTTACCCACCGGCGATTACGACCCAGCATCGCGAATCGAGACGAGACATAGCGTCCAGACACTCCATCTCCGAACCAAAAGAGATTCCGAGTCTTCCATCGACAGCTCGTCAATACCAAAGATTGCTGGGGGGGCGTTCGGGATCGTGGCGTTGGGGCTTATATTCGGTCTTGGGTCAGCCTCGATCGCTGTATTGGGCTCCCTCGAGTGGCAGACGCGGCGTGCCAAGAAGCAAGAAAAGCAACAAGGCGATCAAGAGAAGCAGAGCGACAGCTCTAGCGAGAACACGACCATTAGATAATGATAATATCTTGAATTATCTGTTTGTCCTGAACATATGACCCCCGGGTTCTACGTCTCACGAACTTTCAACAATGTCTTTGCAATCTGCCGGTAAAGTAGCAAAAGACTTGGTAAGATGACCAGGTGATAAGTAAAAGACTTGGCTAGCAACAAGCATGTAGTCTCTCTCAATGCCAGACGCAACCACTTTAAGCAGTCATGGAACAATACTGCCCAGGCTCGCCCAGTTATGTGTGTTAAGAAATCAAGACTAGGTTGGCACTTGTAAGCCACATATTCTTCACTTGTACCCTGTCCCGCCTATCACGCTAGGCGTTATGTCGGGCGTTGGATATTAAGATTCCAGATCTCCCTGCCGTGCTTGGCTGTCATTGACAGGGTATATCCTCGGAACAGCGGTGCCGATCTGTAAGGATGATTGGTGAACAAACTGCGAACATGTTCAGCACCACCCTTGTCCAGGCTGAATAACAGCACAACGTGACCTGTGCGGCTATTGAGCCCATGTCGGCGCAGATGTCCCCGAGTTCTCTGCTTGGCTGCACTTTGGTGAGGGGGAAACAGCCGTCGGGTGAGATGCTGAGTCCGAAAAGGGATGGTTCGTACAGGGGATGTGAACGAACCAGGACACTTGGCTCTGTGAAGGAAGGCCGTTTGTTCCCCTCCGGGAGGCGGCATGGCAGTGGGGTCTTTTCTCCAAGACTGAATGTAACCTTTTGAACATGGGCCTATTTCCGCTAGGTTTTTGACCGAGGCCTAAATCTCACTATGCTCCCAAATTACCGGGGCATGGCCCGAATATCTCGACCAGATCAGGTCTGGGAACCCTTGAACATCGAGTGCTCCCATGAAAGACTTCAAGCAATACGAAGCCAAGTCTGAAAAAGTTCCGTGATCTGTCACGTATTGCCACTGTGCCAGAGTGAGCAGCGCTCTCGTACGAGAAAAGCTGCATGACCAAGTCTGTGGGGTTTCCCCGGATTCTCCAACCCGCGGTGGATGCCCATCCCCAACCACGGCCCCTAGCTAAATCCCCACAAAGTCCAGGGGTCTAGCGCTTGGAATGCAACCTCCACGAGAAGTTCCACCAATGGTCGAGACCATCTCCCGCAAACAGCCTGCAATGTCCTGCAAGAACCTCTCAGGTCCGAGGAGACGGATCCCCATGTGCACATGGCTTACATCGTCGTGTTCTGGCTCTAACGGTCTCGACGGGCCGGCGGTCCAGTTCACCAGTGGTGTCGGTGCCGGGATATGTGGCTGACACCTGATTCCTCCTACGAGCAAAGCCGTTTGTGGCCTTATGGGTGAGGGGAGCTGCATCTAATATAAGCCACGCGAAAGTCTCTTTTCCCCAAGTAGACGCGGCTGCCACCGTGACATCTGCCAGCTCTCCCCACGCAGACAACCGCTTCCTCTTCCATTGCTGAAGGTGGAAAACTCCCAGGACAGTTCCTCCCCAAGGCTTGAGTCTTCTCAATCAGCCAACATGGAGCAAGTAGAGAGCAAGGGGACCCAACCCGAACACATTGACGAGAAGGGCACGGTGCCCAACCTCGAAAATGCCAAGGTTCTCAACGACGAGGCCGCTCAGGCTACGGCCACCGAGCACAGCATGACACTCATGCAAGGTCTCAAGACGTACAAGAAGGCCGCGATATGGTCTGTCCGTAAGTGAAGTCCGCAGTACCATGTTTAACCCTAGGTGCTCGCAGGCACTGACAAGTCCCGATTCGACAGTCATCTCTGCGACGATCATCATGGAGGGCTACGACACCCAGCTGCTGGGCAACTTCTGGGGCTACACTTCGTTCCGGAGAAAGTTTGGCGAATACTCTGGCGAGGAGCACGGCTACCAGATCAGTTCTGCGTGGCAGGCCGGTCTGAACGACATCGGCGGCGTGGGAAACATTATTGGAGCCATGCTCAACGGCTACTTCACCGCCAAGTACGGGCACCGCATAGTCTTGATGGCGAGCCTGGCCTGGCTGGCCGCAGCTGTCTTCATGGTCTTCTTCGCACCCAACATCGAAGTCCTCCTCGTTGGCCAATTCCTCTGCAACATCCCGTGGGGCGTGTTCGCAACCACCGGTCCGGCCTACGCCGCCGAGGTCGTGCCCCTGGCGCTGCGCGGATATCTGACCGCCTACATCAACCTCTGCTGGTGCATCGGCCAGTTTATCGCGGCCGGCGTCCTGAAGGGCCTGGTCAACAACCCCACCGACTGGGGCTATAAGATCCCAATGGCCATCCAGTGGGTCTGGCCTGTCCCCCTGTTCATCTTCGCGTTCCTGGCTCCCGAGTCCCCCTGGTTCCTCGTCCGGACGGGAAAGCTGGAGAAGGCCAAGAAGTCCCTGGTCCGCCTTTCCCACCCCGAGCACCACAGCGACCACGATGCTACCATCGCCCTCATGGTTCGTACCGACAACCTGGAGAAGGAGGAGCGGAGCGGTACCTCATACCTTGACTGCTTCAAGGGGACCAACCGGCGCCGCACAGAGATCGCTGTCATGTGCTTCGTCTCCCAGATCACGAATGGCGGCGCTCTCTGCTACACTGGGACTTTCTGTATGAACTCTCCTGTACGCCGCTGCTCGTCGTGACAATAGCTGACACACACACCCCCGTCTTAGTCTACGAGCAAGCCGGCCTGAGCGACGACCTCTCCTACAGCCTGGGCCTCGTCGGCACCGCCATCGCATTCTGCGGCGTCATAATCTCGTGGCTCTACATCTCCAAGTGGGGCCGCAGGACCATCTGGCTGGCCGGCTTCTGCGCCCTGCTGGCCTGCCTGTGGCTCATCGGCATTCTGGCCTGCGTCACGCCCCAGACGCACACCCTCGGCCTGGTGCAGTCCATCCTCTGCATCGTGTGGCTCGGCGCCTACTCCATGTCGGTCGGCCCCATCGTCTACACCATCGTCGCCGAGATCGGCTCGACCCGCCTCCGCACCCAGACCGTCGTCCTGGGCCGCAGCGCGTACTACGTCGCCAACATCATCGGCGGTGTCCTGCAGCCGTACTTCATGTCGCCGACTGCGTGGAACGCCCAGGGAAAGACTGTAAGCTCTACTAGAAAGAAGCGATGAATCTTCATTCCATGAAACTGACTCCTCCTCTACAGGCCTTCTTCTGGGGCAGCCTGTCTTTGCTCACCACCATCTGGGGCTTCTTCCGCCTGCCAGAGACAAAAGACCGTACCTTCGAAGAGATGGATATCATGTTCCAGCGCAAGGTGCCCTCGCGTAAATTTGCCGACTACCAGATCAATGCGGACGACAGGTACCTTGTTCAATAAGGGATGGATTGCGATGCCACGGGTGTCACTAGGTGTTTTAAGACGCGCTCGGCATTATATACGTCGGCCTTTCATGCCAGGGTATCCGATTACTATACACATATCCCGAGATTTTTGGAATGACATAAATCTGTAGAGCAGTGTTGAATACACATCCATGATTGAAGACTCGCTGCAACATTGTGCTTTATGAGTTTCGAGTTTCGCGTAACATTGCCTGGGTTTCGTGAATATAGTGGGACGTGTCGTCAGAATACAGGACACACCCAATCGTGAGATGTCCTACAGCGAGAGTATACCACTCGCTGCATATATATCTCATAATCTAATCCTTTCCTCTAGCTTCTCTTAGTGTTCTATCTAGGTCTTGCAGCAAAAAGGCCTCTATACGCCGAAGAATGCCGTTCGAAACAGAGTGACATTCACCCCCAATGCTGACTCCTCCACTTCACACCATTTTTTTCAATGAGCCACACCAAAGGAAGCTCAAGGAGAAGCAATATTGCATAGATGGCAAAACACCAACCCAGGCCAATCGAGTCTGCCAGCGGCTGTACAGCTGCGACCGCAGCACCAGCTCCCAGGCATCTGACGATGCTCATCGCCGCCGAGGCGGTCGCTGACCGCTTCATATTCAGATCGGTAAGCAGCGTGCCCGTCATCTGGGCGAAAATTAGTTGCTCGCCAACAACATGGGAGAGTCCGGTGCGCTGATCTTGCAACTCACGGCAAATAAGCTGGCAGTCGTGACTCCAGTCAGGAATTGCATGATAATCATCACAGATATATGCTACATTCATCGTCAGCGGACCGGATTCGAATTGAATCAAAAATGCTGTGACTTGCCGCTCTAGTCATCAACGCCAGCCCGTATCCAAGAGTGCCTAGGCCGCTCACAACTATAAGCATGTACGCCCCCTTCAGTCGAGTCGTCTCGATCGGAAAATCAGGTTCGTGTCCATTCAAGGATCTTCCGTTCGTATTCGACAGCTTCTTCACAGTCTTGCGATAATGGTGATTGAGAAACCTCCCTGGAGTAAGTTAGCTTCCAGTCGCAAGGCTAGGGCAGCTCGGACACAGAGCCATCACTGACCTGTGCAAAACGCCCCAACACCGCCAGCAACCCCCGAAGGTAGGTATATGAGCCCTGCATTGAGATAATCAAGTTGGTAAATCTCGACACACTGTGCCCCAAGTGAAGCTTGTAGGGTCATCTTGACTGCATATGTAATCGAGTAAAGGAGGATGACAATCAGCGACTGCTTGTTGGCCAGGATCGGCAAGCATGCAAATGGGTTAGGATAGTGGCGGATGGGCTTCATGATGTGAGTCGAGGGCCCTTCCTTCTCATGTTTCTGCAAGACACTGAAGAAGCTCCAATAGATGCCCCGGGCTCTGCCGCTCCCGTCGCCGACAATGTTTCGTTGCGTCTCCGGGAGGAATAGCAACACAATCAAGAAGTGCGATCCCGTCAGAATGACGAGAAACCAAAAGATCCACCTCCACCCTATTTCCTGCGCGATTACGCCTCCTATGACCGGCCCCAAGCTGACCGCAAAGTCCGTCCTGTTGTGCGCATCAGCCCGCGATCACGTTCACCATGGACCCGACAGAGGGAAGAAAAAGAAAAGCCAAGAAAAAAAGATAATGGAAAGGAAGGGAAAAAGAAAAAGAAGATACTTACGCAACAAGCATGCCACCCACAAACCCACCCCGTTCTCCAGCCACCGTGATGTCCGCAATGACCCCATAAGCAATCGAGGTCAGACCCGAAGAGCCAGCGCTCTGAAGCATTCGTAGCACAAAGAGCGCTGCATACGAGTTCTGGAGCGCGATGCCGACGTTGGCGGCGATGAGGAGTGTGAACATCAAGACGTAGACGGGGCGGCGCCCGGCCTGGTCCGCCATGTCTCCCATGAATGCCGGAGCAACAGCCGCGATGATCAGATACGACGTGACGGTGAGGTTTATCAGCACCACTGATACCCCGAGGGACCGTGACATCGGGACCAATGCCGGGTAGTATATGTAGCTCATGAGCGTCGAGAACATGGCTGCGAATGATGCCGTCAGGCTGATGAAGCGTTTCTGGCCTTTCGTAAACGCCGTATACGGTCTCTCGGGAGAGGCTGCATCTCGCTCGGTGTCAGCAGGCGGTTGATCGTTTTGGCTTGGTGTCTCCGCCACTTCGGATTCTGTTTTGATTTCTGGATTTGCACCATGATGATCCATCTTGGAATAAGAATTGCAGTCGTCGACTTGCTCAGAAAACAGGTCCGACACGATTAGCGACAGGCGATGGCGTTAAGGTTGCGGAACGGGAAGGGAAGACAAAGCACAATGTGACCAGAAGGAACTGTCGAACTCGCCAGTGGTGTGTGTGCCACATCTTTCAGGAAATGGAACCTGCTGCAAGTTGGCTGCATCGACCGGTGTGGGGTTTTCCAAAGATTACCACGGATTGGCTCGTCGTAAGATACGGCTGCGACTGTTGGTTCTTAGTGCGGCGCATGAACCCCTCAAAATAGAAGCCATTTCTTCGTTGGAGAGGAGAAGACCCAGACACGATATTCGTGAGCAGGCTCGGAACACAGAGCTTAGCAAGTAAGTGATGATGGCTGTGCCTGAATTTCTTATTTAACGTCCTCATCGCTGAAGAAAAGAGCGTTCAATTGAGGTCTGTTTCTATCTAGATCGGCTCCAATCGCCTGTTTTCCTTCTCTAATGTCAGGCATTCCCCGTATTTCAGTTTCCTATCCACGACTTTCCACTTCATCAAGGATGCTGAGCGTTTGCTATTCGATTTTTTCATTCTTGACCCTGTCGACGAGCAGCCTCATGTTATTGAGGAATCTATGAAGCCCGGCTGTCAGTTTATATACATGCTACAAAAAGAGTAAAGTGTACTTGCGTGTCTCTCAACATCTTCTCTTTTGGGTATAAACTAGCAAGACAAACTTGCTGTCGGATCAGGTACATGATGAGTCGGCTGTCCGCATCTTCTTCTGGCTCGGATATTGGGAAGTACTTGTGGTACTCCTTGATGTACGGCTTTCCCAGAGGATATCTAGGATTGCGGAAAGGGGACAGCTCAACTATTCTCACATTAGTGTGGCGCTCGAGAGTGGAAAGCAACAGGGTGCCGAACTGACTTTCATTGTGTGCCCATAGCGCGTTAGAATCGTGTATAACCACAGACTCGTTGTCAAGTTTGTACTTGACGTTACCAGGCCACATATTAGTATGGCACAAACATGGCTTGATCGACCTGCCTTCCGTCTCCAGGGGCCCCAAGTAACGGGGCAGCACGATGTTCAGGAAGTCGTCCGTGAGGGCTTTGTTCTCGGGGTTGTGGGCCCCTCGAATTTCTTCCTCGCGAGCAACAACCGATCTCATATGAGTTATCCACCAGACCTGCCATGAATCTTCCCAGCCGTTGTGTTGAGTCATGTGGCCAAAGGTCGTATTTACCCCGAACCCAAATTTACCAGTGGGCGACTGGCCGACACTTCTGAGGTGCAATGCAATAGGCGGTGCCATGTAGGCTTCCGCATCTGGAATGTCGTCGTCGATCATGTCGACGAAGTCCATTAGAAGGAAATGCGTATCGGGTTTGGAACTGTACGTGTCGAACGCTATCGGTCTTGGAACGTACTCCGGAATGAACTCGTAAAGACTGGAATCGCAGCGCCAGTGGGCATGGATTTGTTCAAAGCCGCTAGATCCACGGGCCGTCTGCTAGAATATCAGATCATCTTGCAATGGATAGTGATGAGGGAAGAAATGGGAACGTGGCAAGAACCTTGGTGAAGAAGCGTTGGGTGCTTCCGTCTGGAAGCTTCACTACGATTCGGTGGGTCTCACACCAGTCACTTAGTCCCAGCTCCTCAGCTTCGATCACTTCACCTCCTTCCGGCAGGCCTTGCAAGGCACATAAATTGTCAGAGAGTGAGCCAGAATATACAGCGGAGACTCGATGGATCTATAACTCACATTCTAAAACCTTTTCGTCGAGCCTGTCACTGACATCACGAGGGTCTTTGGCCATGTTGAAGCCGAGAGTAGATGTTGATGATGCTCTCCTTTGCTGCTTGTCTGTGCTTTGTGCTCGGCCCAGAGACCAAGTAGTTGAGGGTACAGAGAGTGGTGGTTAAACCGAATCTCGGGGGCCAGGGGCCTAATGAAGAAGCTCGCATGTGCCACCGGATTGCATGGACAACATGCGGGATGAGGCGCTTAGACCCGGCCACCCAGGTTCTGATGGGGCCAGCAGTTTGTTTGTTTGGTTGTCTTTAGCGCCGTGGGCGCCGCCGCGTTGCGGCCGGCGCCAAGCCTCCCGAGCGGGATGGGGCGTGGCGAGCAAGGCATCAATCTACCCGTGGGTGGCTACGCTTCGGTTCACCCACTGCGCCAGCAGTGGGCGCCAAAACCGCCCCACAAACGGTTAAAATTGCACTTAAATCTGGTGCAGATTGCACCAGAAGTCGGGCACAATTACCAACTAAACTAGATAGCAAATACACTTTTGCCTAATGCTATTTCTTAACGTAAAGTAATATAAAATTCTTAAATAATTTATTTTATTCGGATTAATTAAGTAATTTTAAATCTTTTTTATTTTTAAATTAAATTAAAATTTATAAAGCTATAAATATACTTCTTTTAAATTTTTAATAATATTTTATTAAAATATTAATTAAATTTAAAGCTTAAAAATAATAATTATATTAAACTTAATATAGTTAACTAGTAAATAGCGGATATTAATAAATAGCGGATTTTTATAACTTTCGCTAACTTTTAATAACTTTAGCATTTATATAGAATAAAAAAATTAATTAAAATTAATATTAATAGGTATTAACTAATTTTAATTATTTATTTTTAATTAATTTAATTAATTTATAGTAATAGTAAAGGTATAATATTAGTTTAAATATTTAAAGGTTAAGTAAATAGGCTTTTTTTAATATAAATTATATTTTTATTTTTTATATAAGTTTTATATTACTTTATTTACTTAAATACTTAATATATTAAAAATTAATAACTATAATATATATCCTTTATCGAAAGAAAATAAAATTATTTTTATTATTTAAGTAATTTAAAAGTTAAAAAAAATAATATAAAGCCTTTACTTATTATTTATATTATTAAAATCTTTTATATTTCTAAATTTATATTATATTATAAAATAAATTAAGAACGCTTATATAAAAAATTATATATTAATATATATAAATTTAATTAAATTAAAAAGAAAATATTTATTTAATATATTATTAAATAAAATATTTAAAGATTTTTAATATAACTTTTTAATATAAAAGATATAGCTAACCTTTTACTAATATTATATAATAATAAGCCGGTTAATAAAAATTAGGTATAATATTTTATAAAGATATAATTAAGCTTAAAAATTAAGTTTAATTAGCTATATAATTATTAAAGAGCCTTTTATAAAGATTTAAAGGTTATTAAAAATTAGTTTTAGCTACTTTATAATATAATAGCTAAATATAAGGTTTTAAATAATAATTTTAATACTTTTAATAAAACTAGCTTTATAATAAGCTAAATAACCTTAACCTTAATTATTATACGTTTTAATTAATATAGAAAGGTTAAATCTATATAATTTAAAAACCGGAAATAAGTAATAGCTATTAAATATATTAATATAAAGGGCAGAGTATTGAAAATACAAATAATATAAAATATAAAATACAAATACAAATACAAATACAAAAAATTTGGAAAATACAAATATAAATACAAATACAAAAAAAAATACAAATATAAATATAAATACAAATACAAAATAATATAAAATACAAATACAAATACAAATACATTCTAAAAATAGATATAGAAACTCTTAACCTTTAAATAATTAATACTATAGAAGAAATTTAGCTCTTTAAAATGGCCTATTTAGTTTTCTCTAATTTAATTGTATGCTAAAGATATAAATACTAATATAAGGCTCGAAGCTATTAAGCCACCCGGCTAGGCCGGCCGGGCCGGGCCCGGCCCTAAAGGCCCAAGCTTAAGAATAATTCTTTTTATTTACTATTAATATTTTTATCTTTAGTATACAATTAAATTAGAGAAAACTAAATAGGCCATTTTAAAGAGCTAAATCTCCTCTATATTATTTGACATTTAGTTTTAAGCTTTATATATTTCTATTTTTAGATTTGTATTTGTATTTGTATTTGTATTATAATACAAATACAGAATACAAAAATACAAATACAAATATAAAAATATAAATACAAATACATGTATTTATATTTTGTATTTTATATTTGTACTTTGTATTATTTTATATTTTGTATTTCGAAAATATAAAATATAAAATACATGTTACAACTCTAATAAAGGGTTAATATATTTTACTATTTATAATTATTTAAAATGCCTATTACCTTATTAATTAAATATTAAAGTTAAGCTTCCTATTAAGCTAAATAATTAAGCTTACTTTAAATAAATAAATAGATAATAAGATTAATTTAAAATAAATTTAGCATTTTAATAAATATATAATTAAATAAATCCCTCTTAAGTATAAGGTTAAAAGACTTATCATTATATTTTTTTAAAACTAAATTTTATTTAACTATATTATATTTCTATAACTAGGCTTTATCTCTTTAATCTATTTAAATAAAAGATAAATCTTTTTAAAAAAACGTATTAAATAATTAATATCTCTATTTCCTTTCGGCTTATTTCCTTTTAACTTATTATAAATCTTTACTTTATAGGCAATAAACTCCTTTATTTCTTTTAAATAAATCCTATATATCTTTAAAATACTAATAAATATATCGATTTATTAGGATAAAAAAGGGTTTTTATCTTTACGCTTCTTTACCTTAATAAGAAAATCTTTTATTTAAGCAAAGATTTACTCGTTATAAATAAAGTTTATTTTTATAGCTATTTATAGCAAAGCTATTAGATCTATATATCTAGATACTTAGTAATAAAATATAGTAGCCTTACTTATCTATTTTAACCGTAGCTATAAACTCGCTTAATAGGGTTTTAAGTATATATAAGTGGTGGTTTAAGCTTAACTATTATCTCGGTTTCGGTAAACTAAATAATTACTTTCGAATAGTCTTATAATATAGCGGAATAAGGTTATAATAGGTGTATATTTAAGTAAAGCTAGAACTTTAATTAGGGCAATAACAGCTTTTTAATATCGCTTATTTTAAGTAACTTATATTTACTTAAGTTATATAGCAATAACACTTTTATATAATGCTTAACGGCGTTAAATTAAGTTACTTATAGCCCGTAATAGCTTTAACTTTAATAGGCTAATAGCTTATTAAAAGCACCGGCGTAAATAAACTAGATATAGCTTAACGCTATAGCTATTAATATAGAATAATAGCTTTTAACTATAAATAGGCTTATAAAAGCAGATTAATAAGTTATTATAAAAAGTTTTATATAGTAAAGCTTACTATATTAATTTAAAAGATATATTATACTTTATCCTTCTTAAATATTTATTATTATTCTAGCTTAATAGGGAAACTTAAATAAATAAAATAATCGATAATTAAATAAATTAAAAGTAAATATCGGATATTTATTTTAAATAAATATAAGAGCTATATATTAGCTAAATTTAAATAGTATTATAAAGAGAATAATATTATTTCTATTAATATATTATTATATTTATTTTTTTTATTCTAGCTATTAAATATTATATTATTCTTATTATTAAAGCGTATATATAGCGATAAAATTAACTTTTTTATTCGGGTATTAACTAATTATATTATTAAGTTAAAGTTTTTTATTATATTTAAAGTAGCTTATAATAAAGTTTTTATAAAAAAAATATAAAAGCTAGGTTTAAAAGGGCTAGGATTTCTTTATAAAATTTAAATTCTATTATTTCTAAATTAAATATCTGCTTATAAATTTTAATATAATTCTTTTTTATATTGCTATTTAAATAGAAATTATAAATATTATTTAATACCTATTAAATTATTTAATAATTAAGTTTTATTAAGGGTAAAATATTTACTTATTAAGGAAGCTTTCTTATATTAATTATTTAAATAATTAAAAAGTTTATAAAGGGTGTATAAATAATAGCGTATTAAATTACTTTGTTAAATAATTAAGTTTATATTTTTAAAAAGGCTAATATTAAGCTTATTAAATACTAGAAGGCTAAAAGAAGTTAGGTATAGCTTAAAGGGGTATTTATTATTAAAAAATCTTAAATAATAATTAAAAAGAAATAAAAGGGAAAGCGGCTAGCTAATAAAATAACTAATAATAATAAAAAGGTAGTTTATAACGGATTATCGAAATAATAATATAGTAATATAGTTTACCACATTATAGGATAAATTATATTATAGGACATGTTTTCGTAATTACCTTACTTTATATAATTAAAATATATAAAAAGTATTTAATTTAATAAATAATATATATATTAAATAAAAGGGCTTCTATTATTTTATATATTTATATATTAATATCACCTATTATATAAAGCTATAGCTTAAATATTTTAAGTTAAAAAGCTTAAGTTAACGTATAGCTATATATAAGAAACCTTTTTCATTAAATTATAGCCCGTGCACCTTACCTTAATAGTTTACTAAAATTAATATAACTTTATATATTATTAAAGCTTTATAAAATAAAGCTTTTTATTTAAGTTTTAAAGTTTAATTTAATTCCATTATAAAGATATTAATATCTTAATAAATATTAAGAAAAAGAAAGTATTTATTAATTTATTCTTAATAGCTCTTAAAGTTACTTTCTCTATAATTACCCCGTAAAAAGGTATATATATAATTTATCTTATATAGTAATAAACTATATTAAATATCTTTATAAAGAATTTAAATTAAACCATTAAATTTATTATATAGCTTTAGTTTATAATATTTTAATACTATATAAAATTATATCGATTTTACTCGATTATTAAGGTAAGATACACGGGCTATAATTCGGCTAAAAAGTTTCTTATATAAGAGCTATACGTTAACTTAAACTTTTTAACTCGGAATATTTATGCTATAACCTTATATAATAAAAAGTATTAATATATAAATATATAGAATAATAGAAGCCCTTTAATTTAATATATATATTATATATAAAGTTAAATATTTATAATATTCTTTAATTATATAAAGTAAGGTAATATTAAAAAAGTATTTTATAATATAATCTGTCCTATAATATAGTAAACCACGTTAATTATAGTAAAATAAGGTATAATATAAAAACTTATAAAAAAGATATAAAAAAGTTTAATTAATTAAATTCCGAATAAATAAAAATATATTTTTAAGCGGTTTATAATAGATTATATAAATAGTTAATTTAACTAATATAAGTTAAAATTAATTCTATATAGCTAAAATGCTTTATTTTAATAAGGAATTTAATTTTTCTATTAAAAGTTATCTATTTCGGATTAGTATTATAGCTATATTAATTATTATAAATTAATTAAATTAATTAAAAATAAGTAATTAGGATTAATTAATATTTATTAATGCTAATTTTAATTAATTTCTTTACTTTATATAGGTGCTAGGGTTGCTAAAAGTTGGCGGAAGTTATAAAAATCCGCTATTTATTAATATCTGCTACTTATTAATTAACTATATTAATTAAAATTAAAATTAAATTTTATAGTAAGCTTTTTTAAGTTTTTAGTTTTAAAATTATTTTCTGTTTTTAAATTAAAGTAAAGCTTATAGAGAGGGATTAACTTAAAGATAAAAAAAGTGCAGATTTCGCTAAATTCGCACTAATTCTTTTGCGGGCGTATAGGGAGGTTTTGGCTATGGCCCTGTGGGGCGGTTTTGGCGCCTACTGCGCCAGCAGCGGGTGAACCAAAGCGGAGCCACCCACAGGTACAGAGGTTCTATGTACACAGCGCTAGAGTCCCTGTTTCCTGAGGCCACTTAAAACTGGGTTACAGCCGTACAATCCCGGACGGTACAGTATCACACAGGGTCACTACCGCAGCGCAACGTCAACCTATGGGATCGGGGTAGAGTCGTTCGAAGTAGCATATGCATGATGTGACTTGATTAAAATTAAATATAAATAATAAAAAGAGCTTTCCCGAGACATTTGATCGGATACAGCAGCTAGACCAGTGGTTTTATCGTCAAGGGGAGTGAGGATCTGCATTCATTGCCGCTGTAATCTTGCCCAGGGTGATAAAGCTTGGGTGCGGCATATCGCGTTGCTTGAGTCTAGCATGCGATTGGATCAGGCCGTCCGGTTGGTTGCGGCCGAGAGGTACTCAGGTACTGTGGTCAAGGATAATTTGGGAAGTGGTGGGGGGGGGGGGGGGACCAGGGCATGCAACCAACAGTCTCGGAACACAGAAGAGGACCCTGAAGCTCTACCCCTCCCACCTCATTTTCTGCAACGTTTTTGGGAAGGAACCTCATGTATTTTCTGAACGACCAACAGTTCAAATTGCGAGGAATAAGCCAGCGATACCCCTGGCATCGATGCGATAATCAGGCATTCCCATAGTCATTAATAATCACTATGACAACATGACCTTCTACAGCCCCTCACCGGTGAGTAAATGCCCTTTGACTTTGCCAAAGCCTGCTGTTGAGATTGATATGGCTTCGATTTCCAGTACGAGAAGCCTCCGGATCCGCCCGATACGAGGACATCGAGATTCTTGGAACCCCCCATTCAAATTTCAACACGCCAGCGAAACCACTCTGCCCCCAGCCTTTTCAGAGCAGCTTGGAGGAGACGCCTATCAGCTTCTCATAATGACGAAGGTCTCGGTCTCACAGAATCAACAAAGGGACCTCTTGGTTTAAATCTCTTGTATGAGCCGTCCGAGCCCCGCCTGGATTTCATCTTCGTGAGTTTGTCCCCAGCTCCGTTCCGCTTCAAAGACGCTAATGATTGTCGGCCAGGTGCATGGTCTCCATGGAGGCTCAAAGAAGACATGGAGTCTCTATCCGGAAGACGTTTCGACATATTGGCCAGAACAGTGGCTGCCAGCGGAAACGGGCTTCAAACATGTCCGTGTCCACAGCTTTGGATACGATTCAGACTGGTCAAAGTCATCACAAAGCCTTTTGAGGATTCGAGACTTCGCCCAGGCTCTGGTGGCAAGCGTATCAAACTCGCCCTCAATAAAAAGGACAGGACATGTAGGAAGCCGGAACAGCCACCGCATAATGAAACACGGCTAAAAGTCGCCTAGCTTCCCATAGTCTTCATTGCCCATAGTATGGGTGGACTCGTCGCCAAGCAGGTAAGTATTGCCCTCGGCCCCAGTACACTCCTGTCAATATCTCGCTCATTTCTTCTAACTGAGCTATAAAAAAGGCGTACCTTCTGGCGAGAAGCGATCCCATATATCAAGATATTGCGACACGTGTCCACAGCATGTACTTCTTGGCCACTCCTCACAGGGGCTCTAACTCTGCCGTTTATCTCAAAACCTTTTTGTCTGTCTCTCTGCCGACTGGAGCAAAGGCTTATGCAAAAGAACTGCTCCCGGATTCTCAGACAGTGGCAGTGAGTTGGTCTGCTTGATAACGATGTCAAACACCATTGACATGATAATGCAGGACACCAACGAGGACTTCAGACATGTGTGTAATGACATTCATCTGTGGTCATTCTTCGAAGGCATGCCAACTGCCGGATTTATCGTTGTCGATAAGCATTCCGCAGTGCTGGGTCTTCCCGGTGAACGAACTCAATATCTCCCAGCAGACCATCGTCACGTGTGCAAATTCCGGGACATGACAGATCCGAACTATGTGGTCCTCAGGGACTGTTTCAAGACCACGATTGAGCAGATCAACAGAGATTGTACGCTGAGAAATTCCCCTTTTACTATATCCCTTTATCGCATGTGAGACTGATTCACTCCAGACTCTGAGCGTCAAAGCGAGCAGATGAAACAAATTGCCGAAGCACTCGATATAAATCAACGACCAGAAAAGGACCTCTTGACTTTGTCCGAAAAATTGCACAGAGGCACTTGCGAGTGGCTGACACAGCATCGCGACTTTATCAGATGGATGGACGTCGACGATGCTCAATACTCGGGGCATATGAGTCCAAATATGGCTTCCCACAAACAAACTCGGCTGTTCTGGCTGTATGGGCCGCCTGGATCTGGGAAATCCGTGGCTGCTGGACATGTGATCAAACACCTAGCCTCGTACAATCTCGACTGCAACTACTTCTTCTTCAAAAATGATGCCAAGACGAGCATCACCAGTCTCCTTATGAGCCTTGCGTTCCAAATGGCAGATTCGAATTTCGAGGTACGGCAGGCTATACTCACTATGCTTAGAAGCGGAGAGTCCATCAACACCGAGGACCACACGGTAATCTGGAACAGTCTGTTTCTTGGTCGCCTCTTCAAAGTTCAATTCACGCAGCCGTTTTTCTGGGTCATTGACGGGATTGACGAATGCCCGAAGAAATCACTGTCCTCTCTTGTCCAGAAATTATCCAGGATAGACTCAAGGATCCCTCTGCGAATCTTTCTAACAAGTCGACCGGATTCGCCAGATGCCCCTGTTGAGCAGCTTCTCAACGCCGAGAAAGTGGAGCGATTTGAACTACGCACAGGGCAGGAGGCCTCTGTGCAGGACATCGCCACTTACATTCGAGGCCGGCCCAGGCTGTCGAGACTGCTGGACGCAGACGAAACTGGGAAAGTAATGGCTGACGTCCTTGAGAGGTCTCGGGGAATATTCCTTTGGGCTTCACTGATAGTCGCCAGACTTGATGAGCTTTACAGTGCCGAAGATATCAAACTCGCGCTCCGAGAAGTGCCATCGGAAATGAAGGGATTCTATGTCAAAATCTTGGAGTCCATCACCAAATCGTCGAGCGCAGACAAGGCAAAGACCATTCTCAGCTGGGTGGCTTGCGCCCCCGAACCTCTGACTGTTGAAGAACTCAAAGAAGCGGTCCGCCTCGACATCAACCAGACTCTACTGTCATCTGTCTCGGACGACGTATTCTCCGAGATATGCGGTGGCCTCGTTACGGTCGACGAGGATTCCCGCGTGCAGTTGATGCACCAGACAGTCAAAGAATTTCTCATCTCGGCGGCATCCAACTTCTACGTCAACCATCGACAGGCGCACGAAAATATGGCAATAATCTGTCTTGAATTGATGGATGGTCGTGACGGGTTGAAAAGAACGTCAAAGAGGTCGAAACCTACTATCAGACATTCGATAACCTCACCGCTGGTGGAATATGCTAGTTCAAACTTCTGCTATCATCTCCTCCACTCGCACTCGGTCTCTGATACGACCTTCACGCGTCTTTCGGCGTTCTTCGAATCCAAGCTACTAATGTGGATCGAACACATCGCAAAGAGGGGGCGGCTCAACCTTTTCATGAGGGCCATCAAGAACTTGAAACCTTATCTGTCGCGCCAATTGGAAGTCATTCCACCATCCAGCCAACAATACCAAGATCTCCAAACCTGGGTAGACGACCTCACACACATTATCAGTATTTTCGGGCAGATTCTTGTGGACTCACCGGAGGCCATATATGCTCTCATACCTTCATTGTGCCCGTCGTCGTCGTTAATACACCGGAAATTCGCAAGTGGCTGTCCGCAAAAGGTGATCACCTCTACCAATCGAGACTGGGACGAACGGCTCTCGTGTATCACCTTCCAGAGCCCGGCGAAGTGTACCGCCTCGAGCGAGCACCATTTTGCTGTCGGCCTTGCCAATGGCACCATCAAGATATTCAGCAACTCTACCTTCGAAGAGGTCGCTGTCTTGAGGCATGGAGCACCTGTCCGTCACCTTGCTTTTGGCAACATCACGAGTATTCTGGTCTCATGCAGTCCAAAGGCAATATCAGTGTGGAGTCCAAAGCAAGAGCTCCTCTGGAAGAATTCCATTTCCGGAGTCGCTTCCTCGGTCTCATTCAATGTCGACGACACAAGGCTTTTCGTCACATTGAAAAACGACGTCAAACGTGCCATGCTGACATTCGGAACCGAAGACGGAGCCGAGCTTGACCCGCTCACCATACCAGAGGAGAGTTCAAGCTCCAGTTCTGGATCGGACTCTGATTCCGATCCAATTCGGAGGAATGTCAGCAGGTTCTGTCCTGAGGTTGTCTGTGTTTCCCCGGTTCTGGGCCTCGCGGCCGTGACTTGGAGGAGCTCACATTTGACGATCTTCTCAATGGACGAGAACGGCAGCCTACAGAAGTTTTGCAAAATCGAAAAGAAAGGCTCGGAGGAAGCGGCCCGGGCACCTCAGATCTTATCTGTGGTATTCAATCCAGCCGCAGAGACCGACCTCATGGCTGTGGCGTATCAGGACGGCGAAATCGTCACCGTTCAAATCGACGAGTGGAACCCTGAGCAGACCAATTTCTACAGCCTGCATGCGCGTGTCCTGGCAAGCTCTCCAGACGGGCGCACACTCGCAGCTGGGGATACCGAAGGAGGCATATCTTTGTTAACCTTCGACACCCTGCGACTCCTCCATCGCCTTGATCCGTTGGACGAGATTGTCACGGGCATGATGTTCTCTTCAAACAGTCTCCGGCTCCTCGACGTGAGAGGCAAATGTTGCAATGCCTGGGAGCCTTCGGTGCTGGTCAGGAAAAGCTCCATGGACGACAACTCGAGCGACCCGGATGAGTATCTGGTTGCTACACCAGTCAGCCCTAGTCAAGCCGTTCGGCCGTTTGATGACGCCAAGACCGTCACAGTCATTGCACAGTTTCACGATGGGAAGTTCTTCTTCTGTGGCAGGGAGGATGGTTCGATCACTATACATCATGTCACAACCGGCGACAAAGTTTTCGAGCTGAAGCTCCACTCTGTTGAGGTCCGCCACTTGGAATTCAACGCAAAGACAGGCCGGCTCCTTAGTGTGGATACCTCCAGGAGGTGCATCATCACTTCTCTCACCTCACCCACCTCAAATACTGGTCTCTGGACCAAGAATGAGAGTCTTCTAGACCACCGCGCTCAAGCTGCCATTGCTCAAGCTATCATGAGTCAGGATGGTACTTCTGTCCTCATCTCAACCCCCTATGGACAAGAGTTATGGGATGGGAGCCAGGTCGAGCTCTTCAACCACTCTGTCGGGGACGGAAGATGGGTGCTTCACCCTACTGATAACTCTCGGCTACTGCTGGCAAGAGGCCAGCTGCTCCAGTTGCACCGATGGACTAGTCTAAAGAGCGATGGTGATGCTGGTGGTATATCACTAAGTCTTTCCTCTGACTTGTGCAAGAAAGTCCTCCCCACCGACTGGGTCTCACAACTGGGTATCGATTACCTCTTCCAAACTTTGCCGCAGCAAAATGCACAGATCACGGCTTTTCTCATGTTAGAGTCAAAGCAGCTTCAGTCAGAGGTCGCAGACGCATCTATAATTGTCTCGATAAGAAACATGATTGCCGGAGTCAAGAGCGTAATTGGGATTTTGCGGTCTACTGTCATATTCTTGGACCGTGGCGGGTGGGTCTGTTCACTGAACATAAAGAGCATCTCAGGAGCTAGGTCATACACTCGGCACTTCTTTATACCACCGTTCTGGCGGGTGAGGGGCGACTTCATGGTCAAGATTGTGGGCAAGAACAGTATCGCGATCGCGCACAAGGATGACGTTGTCATCGTTCACGGGTTCATGGACTTCAATCATAAGATGGACTTTCTCCCGTTTCCGGACGAGGAGGACACGCCCTTGGTACTCAGGCGGCGTGTAACAAATCTTTAAATCCCCCAAATAGGAGTGTGATCAAATGACTCGTTAAAGTATTCCCGTCCAAAATAATTCATCGCCTTCCGGTCGAAATCATATTCGCGAGGAAATACATTAATTCCAGGAATGAACGAATTCAGAACACTGCGGCCTGCTTTAGTGTTTAAGCCGAGAGCCTACAGCCCGAACTGGCAGATTTTCTTTTTCTCCCCCCCACCCCCTCCCCAATCCAAGCTGGAACTTGTTATTCAAATGAGCATTTTGTTGATTAAATACGATAATGCAATAATTAATACAAGTAGTGGATATGAGTTCCCTCTCAGAATCCAGTTTTTAGGAAATGGTAAGTCCCAGCTAGTTATCACGGCTTTTAAAAAAATCATTGGCGTAGGCTTCTTTCTACGTAAAGTTCAGGCTTCCTGCTACATTAATACTGCCATTGTTGTGTTGGTCCACTTGACCTCCTGGCCACGTGGGCACATCAATATTTCCAGCAAGCTAACCAAACAAAAAGATATCCTGCCAATCTTCATCAGGTACTTAGGTACCTTCCTTCCTTTACTACGTCGGTCCAGTGAGGCACGCCAGCAGATCATAACAACTTCATCGCGATGAATTTGAGAGGTGGTGTGGGGAAGATAACTAGGAAACCCTATCAAAAACTATGGACAGCTAAACTTCACAGAGGGATCTTCCTTAAAGAAAAATAATTAGTAATTTCAAGCTTTCTCACTTAGAAGCAATGCCGGAGTAAAAATTCTCTATCTAGGAGCAGCTAGGCAACGATCTATGGCGAGAGGTTATGGCGTATTTAAAATAGTAGCCGGCTATGGTGTCTGGCTTAGCTCCATTATAAGTGGTTAAGGAGTAATTATAACTTAGCTAAATATCTTGCGCTATTAAAGCCTACTATACCCTTAGATATAAGTAATAACAAGATATTTAAAAAAGATTTAATAATATACTTTTCAATATTATTATTATTTATAACTTAAAAATAATAATTTTAAATAAAACATTTATTTATTTTAAAATATAATAAGCCTTTTTAAGTATTTATAATTAATAAATAATAGTGCTAAATTTTTAATTAAATTAAGTTTATAATATGTTTTATTATATTGTTTACTTGTAATGTAATTAAATTAATCTTGGCGGACATCGCAGACTACACATAGCTCAAGTTTTAAAGAGCTAATGTGTCGGGCAAGATGCTTTGCGGCTGATTTCGATTCGTCGAGTAAGACTTTTGCCCTGGCCTCGCGGAGATCAAGAGGTGCATCGTGCAATCCAGGGCGCAAGGCATTGTCGTTATCACAACATACACCCTGGGAATCCTTCAGCGTACCTAAAGTCTCTGAAATGACAGGAGGCCTGGTCGAGTACAATCTTGAGATGTGTTAGGCTCGAGAGCGAGGACGCGGTCAAGGCTCGCAGAGGTGACAGTGACTGCTTCTCCCAGTATCGAATGACGAATCTGTTGGAGCTGTAGAGCAGGGCTGATAACTCAGCATAGATTGTTCGGCAGCAGACAAGGAGGCCGTAAATTCCGAGCTTGAATGCAGGGTTGTACTGGTGATGTGAGGGCTCGCAGTTTCCTCTACTGAGGTCTCAAACAGCATATATTCTTCGTCGTGCCAACCCCGATATCGCACAAATATTCCCATCCAAGGATCCAAATACAGTAAATGCGGCGCCGGAGAGCAGGGTTAAGCGCAAGATCGGAATATTGACATTGGGTGAAGTCTCCTCTAGAGAATGGCTTTGGACGGTCAAGCTTTGGGCGCCTCTTTCGATGGGAGACCGCGGGGTCCATATTGATGATTCGGCGATGTTGACGAAGACGACGACGATGAGGACCAGTTACGAAAGAAGGCGCAAGTCATGAGCTGGCTGCCTGAACGAGCGAGGAATTTGTACAGGGTGCTGCAGACAGGGTGAGACGGGAATTGGTTGCAGAAACGATGAATGGGCCCATTGTAGGGTTCCGATCTTCTCTCTGGATGGCAAGTGCTCTTTCGTACGAGGTGACGCTTGGCAGATTACACTTTATGTAATTGTCCAGGATAGTGACGTATCTTGAGGTATGACCGGCTATGATATCTTGTCTACCGTTCTAAGCGGTCGAAAAGTGGCTATAACTCGGCTGAACATATTGCGCCGTTGAAGCCCACTACACCCTCAGCCATGAGTGACGAGGAGGAATTTGGAGAGGATATAGCGATGCGCCTTCCAATGATGCCGCCGCCACCGACCTGGAGAAGCAGCTGATGCTCCAGTCTCGACTCGAATGGAGAGTCCAAGTTTCCTTCTCTGAACACCGTGAACCTTTCCAGCTGCTTGCAATCAGCAAAGGGCATAGTCAAGTCTCCGGTCGAACTTGGCTCATGGTCAGCGGGGTCCGCAACGCTTTTGCCAGGCTGCACACCCACAGGATGGTCAAACTCAGTTCACCTTGGATGCAGCGAGTCCTGGATGGAGTAAATCGGACATGTGTAGCCGCAGGGCTTCTGTGATCGTTTGCATTGAAGAATACCAGCTGACCAGCCAAGCTGACCGAGTCTGATTCCGGGGCAAAGCTGTTGTCCGTGACAACGGCGAGAGCACCGTAGCGTTTGGGGTCATACACATCTTTCTCGCTCCCACCACACATTCTTGTTTCACTGAAGCGAATAAAAGAACTGTAAAAGGGATAAAGGCAAAGGTAAAAAATGAAGCCGACATCCAATCCGTATCTTCTTCAGCCCAGAGAGTTGGGCAACGGCAAGCCCGGCTTGTATTTAAGAACTGGCTGGTCAGAATAAACAAGTTGCCTGGTGGTCAAGGAGAGAGTACGAAACCCTGACCTGGCCTTTTCGAAGACACAACATGTGGAGTACGTCCCATCTCTGTCTGCCTGGCAGCAGCCCAAGTAGCCCGGAGGTGGCAAGGTCGGCAGATCAAAGACGGACTGGGTGGCCAGGTGGGCCATCAAGGTGCTCATCAGCATCGTAAGCGAAGAACGTGCTCATTGTACTCGTGGGACACTCCTGTCCACACAGGAAGTTTAAGCGGGGCATGAGCAAGTATTCTATTGCAGCCAAGATGTGTGCAGCTTCAGAGTACCTAGGTAGTGAGCAAGTTTCCTCAGGCTGCAGATTGTCCTGAGCAAGTTTCGTGGCCGCTTCATGCCAGACCCCAAGTGCAAAGTCATAATAGAGGGTATCTACTTACTCAATTCTGTACGTCTACACAGTATAGCTCATTGATTACGCAAATTCCCGTCCAACTGAGCACACTTTCCCTCACAAGGACTCTGCTAATCCACTGGCCGCCCTGGAACTTATTTTGGAGCGAGTACCACGCATTTGAGCACCCGGATGGCCAGAGCCCAGCAACTACCACGTCCAGTCCGAAGCACATCTGCTCGCTCCTCTCGATTCCTCATTCTAACTCCCGTCCGATCGTAATCGAAGACTGTTAAGGCTAAACCCTGCTCTACTCCTCCGTCATTAAAGATTCCGCACAAGTGTGGCCTCCTGGACTCATTGACGCGTTCGCGAATTGAGAAAAGAGGCCAAGTCAGACTCGAACAGCTTCTCCTCAACCGAATCCTCCTGTATCAAAGTAATAATGGCTGTCACCACGTATAGTTTGCCGGCCCTGCCGTATCCTTACGATGTGAGTCTGAGACAGGTTCCTTAGAGCCCCCCCCCCCTCTGTACGGCATTCCGACTGCAGCCCACTTGGCTCGGTACGTGCTTGTTGTGAGCAGCATGAGAAGCTGACACGACGGCGATACAGGCGCTCGAGCCCAGCATCTCGAAGCAGATCATGGAGCTGCACCACTCCAAGCACCACCAGGCCTACGTCACAAACCTCAACAAGGCCCTGGCCGAGCTGGCGGCCGCGGCACAGGCCAACGACATTGACAGTCAGATCGAGCTGCAGCCAGTCATCAACTTCAACGGCGGCGGCCACATCAACCACTCGCTGTTCTGGCAGAACCTGGCCCCCGCGTCGAGCCCCGAGGCGTCGCGGCCCGAGGAGTCGGCCCCGACCCTCACTGCCGAGATCGCACAGACCTGGGGCAGCCTGCAGGCCTTCAGGGGGGCCTTCTCCTCCAGGCTGCTAAACATCCAGGGCAGCGGCTGGGGCTGGCTCGTCAAGGCCGCGGGGCAGGGCGACAGGAAGGCGCTTCTGCAGATCGTGACGACGAGGGACCAGGACCCTGTGCCTCGCAACTTCGTCCCCGTTTTTGGCGTGGACATGTGGGAGCACGCGTACTACCTCCAGGTGAGCAGTATTGCTCTTATTGTCCCTCTAGCTTAGGCTCAACGCGCGGGTGCATTGCTGCAGTCGGTTCCGATTTCCCTCGGTGAGATTTATCTAACACCAATACCTGTAGTACCTCAACGGAAAGGCAGCGTACGTGGAGAACATCTGGAGGGTCATCAACTGGCGGACGGCCGAGGGCAGGTTCCTCGGTGCCCGTGCAGATGCCTTCAAGGTACTTCAGGCCTCTTTGACCAGTGCGTCTCTCTGATCTGGGTCTTTTAAGGGCTGTGGCGTACCTTGGCTGGGAATTCGACGGAGTGGTGGGCTCAGCGTCAGCCGTAGTCGTACAAGTGCCCAGAGAGCTCGTCTATCACCAACGCACGGGCAACACGGTGACGGCCCAGGGTAGAAGACTGCGACCTCGGGACAACATGATGATGAAACCTCCTTCAGTATACCTCCGAGGTTAGTTTTGGTGACAAAGTGAATGAAAGACAAGCTCTTGATGACGTCCCGAACTCAATATCCATGTCTGCTCTGATGTCCTGGGTGGTGGTACTTGCCTAACCAACTGGACTTGAAGTGCAAATCTGTAGGAACCTTGGCAGCCTCATCTGTGGTGGAGCATTGTACAGCTCCAGGAAACACTTCTTCTCAAGAACACGCGGACCCAGGTTGGGGAAAATGGTCCCTGCTTGTAATATTGGGAAAGATGTAAAGACATCCTGGATAATGGGAGCTCGTCTCAGTCTGCATGGTGTTTTCGCTTGTGCTTCCCCGTTTACTGCGCTGATACCGGCAATTCCTGGTGTTTCTTGAATCGCTTGTTTGGGATTCCTTGCCTCCTCGCCTCCATCTGTTACTCGAAGATTTCCGTTCAAGTCGACGTTCTTCAATCAGCTGAACATTTCTCCAGCGAACTTCTGCCTCATGCATCTCATGTGCGGCCAGGTCCATATCGTTCACTTCTTTCCGTTCCAGCTGAACTACTGGAATGAGTTGGGCAAGTGTCTAGCGATATGCACAACATCACTCGAGCTAGATTTCCTTCATCAATCTATCCTCATGCCTATTTGTGTGGAAGTCCTTTTACTTGCTTCATTATCTGACTACGTATATCGTTACTATGTACCATGAGCTAATAGAGCATGAACATTGAATCCGTACACTCCCAATACGAATTTGTGACTGTCTGAATACTGCAAGAGTGGGAGCACTAATCGGCCAACTACCCAGTATTTTCCCCGCCACTGTTGCTTCTATAATAGATTAGCTCAGAAGGTTAATCTAAGTGTTGCAACCCTAGCTTGTTGCAAAACCCACCAATCCCAATCCTTGGCATCTTTCCTCAAGTAGCCGACCCCTTAATGCGGCATAATCTAGCTCCTTTGCCCCTGGCGCCTGGCACTTTGTGAACTGATCTTAACTATTTCTAGCAATCAGCCAACACGAGATCGGGAAAGCTTGTCAGGGGCTAGGGTGTCTGTCGGACAATTATGCAATCGTGCACCCAAAGCTGCCGTTGCTAGTCCTTTTGCGGCAAGTCCTGGATGTGTGCTGACCTCGAAGTAGAAGGTGAGGCTGCATGTGTCCAAGATCGACCAAAACCGAAAGGTTGAATGCCATGACATAGCACGAGATGAGGTTTTTTGCTTTCTTCGCGTGTAATCGGTCGTTGAC
This sequence comes from Diaporthe ilicicola, assembly GCA_023242295.1. NCBI lineage: Eukaryota > Fungi > Ascomycota > Sordariomycetes > Diaporthales > Diaporthaceae > Diaporthe > Diaporthe ilicicola. Next base: position 27,442 of record JALPVH010000207.1, read on the forward strand.
TTCGCTTAGGCTGCTGCCCAGTTCTGACGACGGGTTTCCACATCGCTTTTGGCCCAGATTTAAAGTCGCTGGGGGGCTGAGAGAAACAGATAATAATAATTAGAGTTCATTACCTAATGACCTGGGTATCATAGATACCCTACCCATAAAGTTCTAAAAGAGACCCCCTATGTCTCCTTGAACTACTCCCTAGGTCACATTAATCGCGGGAATGCTACGCCTTTCGGAAACGGAAGATTTCATATATCTGTTGTCGGAAACATATCCCCCTAATCCATCTCTTCCACTTGCTCATTTGCCACTTTGAAACGACCCCGTTTCCTAAACAACTGAGTGTGAAAGTCTATGAAAGTCGAATACGGAGCGTTGAACTCCGATAATGCTCCCCTGAATCAGCCGACCGACCCCGATGGAGCTCAATCCGTGCGTATAGTTATCCTAGCCTGTTCCTCTCCTTGCTCTGATAAATACGTGCCAAGCGCTCCCGACTTCCTCCTGCGCTCTTCATCCATTGCGCTCTTGCCTTTGCTTCACCAAACAGTTGTATCCATCTTTTATACTTCCTGTATACGTTCTGACAACCATGAAGTCCGTTTTGCTTGCCGTACTACCCGTCGCCTCGGCGGCCGCCGTAGAACCTCGCCAGTCCTACTTCAGCTTTGGGAATTTTTTCTCGACCGGCGGTGTTGCGGCTGACACATTTATTCGCCGGACCACCACGACCCTCGTCCTGCCAGCTCTTAACAGTCCCCACGATGGGAACCTTGGCTTGTGGCCGGGTATGGGTACCAAGTTTGCCAGCGGAGCCGATGGCCAGCTCGTCCAGGGCCTAGCCATCTCTACAGTTGGTGCTGGGTGAGTCCCAATTGACAGAAGAGTCGTCCGGCTGTCAGCGCTCACACGCATAGATCTCCCTGCAATCTTGCTGCGAACGAGGTCAAGTGGTGCGTTGTTGCAAGCACGTATGATGGTACGGTTCTCATATATATATCCCTCTCGAGCGCTCGAAATTCTCATTCATCTCTAGGAGACCAACATGACGGCACTCCCGCCCGCGCCAACCCAGGTGATCACGTCACTTACGACTGTAAGTTCTGCTAGTGATGGCCTGAGAACATACTGCATTACTAACACTTCAGCAGATGTGGTCAATGGTGCAAATATTGATCAGACGGTTTCGGTCAACGGAGCAGTCGTGTCGACTCTATCCTGGCGTATGTTTGCCCTGCTCAAATTCCGGAAATAGGTGCTGACTTTACTCCACACAGCGGCCGGCGAGGGCGCAGGTTGGGGCACAGGTGAATTAACTTGATCAAGCATTTGGAGTCTGTCCACTGACCATCTCTCCCAATAGCAATGGAGTGCCAGGCGGCGAAGTGTGGCACCGTCCCCGAGCATCACTACCTCAACACGACGATCATCATGGACGGCAGTGATCCGAACTACGGGAACACCGTCTCAATCAACGGTGCTTCAGGCAACTTGGTCACCGCTGACGGTGGCAAGACCTGGACCGCGTCTGATATCACCATCAACCAGTATACCTATACTTAAAACAAGGTCGCGCGAGGCCCAGGATGTATAGCGGTTAGAATGTGTCTGGATTTCGACTTCAAACGCACTCTCGATGCACCTCTGTCTTGCAGAAAATCGTGTAAATATCACTTATGGTAGGATTTGGCTGTACATAGCAAAATGACTATATCTCTTCGAGTTTCTTGTCCATACATGTGTATCACTCATGCCCCTCAACCCCACTGTGAAAGCCAGTTGTTATGTCACAGTGCGCTGTCAAACGAACAATTTGAAGTGAGAGCGATAATTACTCGACATCTATTCCTTTTCTGCACCTGGTCTCCGCTCTGCATCTTCCATTCCCGGCTTCCTCGCTCTCTGACCTATTGAAGGGTGGGCGTTCTGCTGCGGATTGCGTCTGTGTTTCGATCCTGCAATGCTGCTAACATACTTTCAAATACCGAGACATCCTCGCATTTTGTCCACCACGGTACGAATTCGTCGAATCAGATCCATCAAGTTACATATGTATTGGCCATCCTCTTTTTCTTGGCGCTTCTGCTTAGAGCTCTATTCTGCCGCGATGTAAGAGCGGCGATAAGTGATCACCAAGCCTTTTATAAACCGCGTACTAGACAAATGTATTGACATGGTGACTTGACTGTCAGGCTGAATACGCCCTGCAGCCGACCGCACAAGAGATGATCTTTTCAAGGAGGTATTATGCGAGCCTCATCCGCCAAATCTGATCAAATTGTGCCCCTTCTCACGCATTGGGATCGCTTGGTGACTCTAATCAATGCCGGATCATCGCTGCAATGTGTTTGTTGAATTCTATCTTCCCCCGGAAGACTTGCTCAAAGTCTTCGCGACGCAAACAAGCGCTTCCCTCCCGACTCTTGTACTCTGGTTTGAGTTGAGCAAATCGGTACTCTGCAAGTGCCACTGCAGTTGAGAAGGCTAAGAGTGAGTGGTCTTTGTGAGTTGCAGAGCACAACAATCTGAGTCTGGCAGGATTGAGGGCCCTCAGATAACACTTACCGTTTTTGATTTGCCTGCTACTCCAGCTCATCTCTTGCACATTCCCGTCCCCGAGAACGTAATCTTCCGCGCTTGCACTAACCCTCATGGTGTTTCCTCTCTTCAATTTGGCAAAGAATTGGTCCCAGATGCGATTGGAATCCTTCCTTGAGAGTTCTTCATATTTCACAGATAAGCTTACACGAGATAGGATGGCACTATCATAAGATCCAACGCGATCGGTTAGGAGGAAAAGAATACCACGAAACATGTCCATGGCCTTGACGAAGGCTATGGCTCGTTGTCAGCTCGTTGTCAGCACTTGGCGATTAGCGAGATACGCACGAAACCAGGTGGGAATAAGGATCACTGACTGGACACCAAACTACTTCTCTGCAGGTCCGCCACGACTCTTCTCTCCCGGAAAACATCCGCTTCGGAAAGGACGATGACAGCGTCCCAACGCTCAGCAAGCCGAAACCATTCGGATATGGTCCGTTCTGCGGTACCAATGTCTCCATTGGTCAAAGCAATTAAAGGTCGAAGGGTGGTCTCTGCAACGCTCTCTACAGTCTATCAATGGCAATGTTTAGTATATCTTAATCAGTCCAGCGGCAAGATTCAATCCACTTACAAAATGTTTTCCGGCTCCAGGAGGGCCGTGCAGATGGAAGATTAAAGCGCCGTTTGATTTCTCGTGTCCATAATAATAATAATAATATATATTAACACCGATAGCGCTGCCCTATATAGCAGGGCGTATAGAACCTCTTATAAGGTATTACAGCGGGTTTATATTAGGTCTTATAGCTATTTAGCTTACCTATAAATCCACTTATACCTAAAGGCGCTATTTATTAAATATATCCAACCTCTGCCTTTTAAAAGAGTTATATAATGCTTTAAAGCCCTTATAGCCGGGGGATATAAATTTATAAACTCTATATTTAATGCTTAGCTAAAGCCGAGCTTAGGGATTATAACCTAAGTATAGCCGTTAAGCCGCTTTTAGCTTTACTTTATAGTAAAAGTAAAGAAAAGGAAATAGAGAAAAATAGAAAATAAAAATATAAGAACCTAATATAATAATTTTAACCTTAACTCCTTACTAATTAATATAAAGGAATAGATAAGGGATAAACCTTTTTTTAAAGATAAACTCTATCCTAATTACAGCTAAAGCATTACCTTATATAAATATCCTTATAAAATTTTATAGCTATAAGAAATTGCTAAAAGGCTAATAGGTTATTTAAAAGGTAGGTAAGGTAAGTAGCAAATTTATATCTCTCTTTAAGCCTTTTTTTTAAGCGGTTTTTTAGCTAATGCTAATCTTAAAATAAAATAAAAGCCTACTAGCACCTTATTAAATATTTAGGTAACTTTCTCTTTTTATAAAAATAATAAAGATTTATATTATTATAGTTAAACTTCTTATAATATTATAAGAAATTATTATATATTATTTAAACGGCTAATAGCTAATAAAATATTTCCTTTAATAAAATAAGCTCCGCTAAATACTTATATAAATAGCTTAAATACTAATTCCGGTATTATTATAATAGCTATTAATAAATATACTTTTATATATTATAGCAGAAGAATTATAATTATTTTTAAGCTTAAGCTTATAAACCTATAAGGATAGGCCTGCTTTAAGGGTTAAAGGTAGCCTTTATACCTGCCTTTATTAAACTATTTACTTTATTATTGCTAGTAATATTATAATACCTAAATACCTATTTTACCTAGATATTATATATATTTATAGCTTTATAAAAGAATAAAAATATTTATTATAAGGTATTTAAAGCCTTACCCTTAAAATATTAAATTATAGCTATATTATTTAAGTATATTTAAATCTATTTATAATTCTATTTAAGCGGTATTTCTATAATATACTATAGGGCTTTATAAGCCTTAATAGCTTTAATATCGAATATTACTATATAGTTAAAAATAGCAGTATATCCGTTATCTATCTTTTTCCTACCTTAATAAATAATATAGCTATATCCTAAACCGTTTTTTATTTTAAAGCTATTTAAAAAGGCTATAATATTATATAAGGGTAAATCCTTTTACTATTATTAAAAAATAGCGGTAGCTATCTTTTTTAATATCCGCTTAATAAAATTAATATTTAATCCCGGGATATATTATAGCCTAGCTAAAATTAGCTAATCTAATTTATTATTAAAGATATTACCTAGGCTTTATAGCCGTATATATTATTGGATAAGCCTTAATATATCTATTTTAATAGCTAAAGGGTAGCTTATATCGGAATTTATTACCCTAACTATTATATATAACTAAGCCTTTTTAAAGGCTATTTCTATTATTAAAAGGCCTGCTTTCTAATAAAGAAGGCTATTTAATATAATATATTAAACCGGTAATATTACCCTAACTGCTATATTAAATACCTTTTATATCTTATTAATATATTATCTAATATATGCCTTAATTAAGGTTATATTTAATTATACTCTATTAATAGAGGGCTTATATCGCCTTTTATATTAAGCCTTACTGCTATATAGGGCCGAAAAGTAGATATACGCTATTATTACCTAGCAGATAAACTTTAATTTAAGCCCCCTAATAATATTATTAAATTTTTAAAGATATTAGATAACCTTTATAGCCGCTTTATACCTCTTTATTATATATTATTAAAATATAAATTTCTAATTAAATTAAACTTTTAGTTAATAAAGGCTTAAGAAGCTCGGATTCCTTATAAACGTTTTCTTATTATCGGCCTTAAGTAAAACCGGCTAGATAATAAAGTTATTTAAAATAATAAATAGGTTTTTATTCCTATACCCCTATATAATATATAGCAGCTTATATTTTTTTAAGGTAAAAAATACTTTATTTTTTATATCCTATACTTTAATATTCTTTATATCCGCCTTTAAAGCGGCGGAAGATTTATTAAGATTTCTACCTATACGGTAAAGGTATAGGTTATTAATATATTTAAACCGGAAATACCGATCTTTAATAAATAGTTTTATAAGGTATAATAAATATAGAATTAGGAATAATAGCAAGCCTTATAAAATATTATATCCTATTATCTTAAGTTAAATAATTACTTTTTTAAATTATACCTTTATCTATTATCTAATAAGGAAAAATTATACTAATAATAAAACTATAAGGCTTTATCTTTAATACTATATCCTAAATAATAACTAATTAATTAATAGAATATTAAAGACGCTTTATATATCTATAAAAGCTATTAAAACTATTAGTTTATAATTAAGCATAAGCTTTATATTATATATAAATAAGGCTATAAGGTTTATTATCGAATATTTTATAAGGGCTCCGGTTTGCTATAAGCTAAATATACCGGCTTTAAATAACTTTTATATAATTTACTATATAAGTATACGTTTAAAGCCTTTCTTTAAGCAGAAAAATAAGGCTATTAGTTTTTAAAATTAAAAGCTTAAAGAATTCTTTTTTTTAATCTTAAATATAAAAAATATCTTTATTACTTTCTATAATATAGAAAAGTAGAATAATTAAAAATATCTTTTAATTAAAAAATAGTATTATATTTTAATTTTATTTTAAATATACTTTAATATATATATTATAATCCGGTTAATCCTAAAAGCGGTACTTAAAACGCCTATAATACTTTATTTAAGCTTTTTTATAAATATTATAGTTTTTTATAATAATTATAGGTTAGCCTCGGTAAGGTTTTAATCTTTTATTATATTAATAGAAAGGTTATTATCCGTATTAAACTGCTTACTAATAGCCTTTTATAACGCTTTTACCTTTTTTACTAGGTTTTTTATAAAAATATCTCGGTATTTAATTAGCAGCGGTTTTAAGTATATACCCTACTTATATTATATTATAACTTTTTAAAACTTAATAAAAATAATAGCCCTATTAATAATCCTTTTTTAATAATTCTATTTCGCCTTATAAACGGTATTCTTAAAGGATTTATATATATTCTAAATATCCTCCTTTAAGGTATCCAGGTTTATAATTAGGCGCTTTTATTCGGTATAAATTTTTATATAATTTTTAAACTATTACTATATTAAGTTTATATATTCCTATATAGGTTTACTTATAATTTTCTTTACCGTTTATTAAACTTCTTAAAATCTAATAACGGTATTATTAATTTTCCCTAGGCTTATATTAAATAGGTCGGGAAATATTTTAATTAATAAAGTAATAAGTTTTTTAAAAAACTTCTCTTTTTTAAAGCCTATAATATATTATACTAGCTTTAAAGTTTTAACCCTTTTAATAAAAAGGGTAATATATAGGGTATAATAATCTAACCTATATCTTATATCTTAGTAAATATATATATCGGCTATCGGAATATTAAAAAAGATTAGGTTTAGGATATAACCTGCCTTATAAATAAATTTCTTTAATTTATTAATAAAGTTTATTTTTATCTTAAGGAACCAGCTTACTAAATATACTTCTCTATTTTTATTAGCCTTTATTTATAACTTAAAAGTCTTATCTTTTATATTAAAATCTCTGCTTATAACGTATTTATATAGGGGGTTTAAGAATATAATATAATTTAAAACTTTAAATATTTTCGGCTCCCGGTAATAATTAAATAATATAAAGCTATTAATATCTAATTAAAAAAGGTTTTATAATATTATAAAGTGCTTTTATATTACTATTAAGGTTGCTTTCTTTTATATATATATTATAACTTTCGGTTATTTATTTATATTAATTTATAAGTTTAAAAGGGTATAGGATTTATAAGTTAAATAATTTTATATTAATATTAGAAATAAGGTTTAAAGCTTTTAAACCTATATTATATCTATCTTTTCTTTATAATATATCTAAAATAATATAATATATAAGGCTAGCCCCTTTTTTATATTTACTTAGGTAATATTAAGCTTAATCCTCCGGGCTTAATATTATTTCTTAATATAGCAATTCTTAATTCTTTAGAAAAAGGGTATTAAAGCAGCGCCTTTTTTAGGTTTATAGCTATAAATATATTATTAAATAATTATTTAATATTATATATACTTAAGGCCTATCGCTATTTAACCGGGTAAATCCGGATATAATCTATTTCTATAGGTTTTATCTTTAGCTTAGGCAGGTTATTATTATTTATTATAGCCGCTTATAGCTGCTTAAAGAATAATAAAGTATAAGTAGGTAAAAAGCTATTTAGTATAATAGCTTTTATACGTTTTCTATTTAGCTTATCGTTTTTTATAACAGATTTTATACTTATAATAATTAAATTAGCCTTTAATACGCTTAATATTATAAAAGTAATATCGGTATTAGCATTCCGATATAGCTTAATGCTAGCTTTTTAAATCTTCTTTAATTACTTAGCAGATAGGTATATAAGCTTACCCTTTTTTTAGTAAAAGGCTATTAGGTAATTATTATATCCTGCCGGCTATAGCCTATAGCAGTTAATATAATATATATTCTTTATATAGGGCTTAGGGAAATAATCTATTATATAGTTAAAGTAATAGCTATACCGCTTTACTTATTAATAGCTATTTTTAAAATAATAGCTTTAGCAGCCTAAGTTATATAATATAATCCAAGGCTTTTTATATAATAAAACTATTATCTAGCTATATTTAAATAGCTAAAATCTTTTCTTTATTAGTTTTATAAAGGAAACTAATTATATATATAGCCCTATTTAAACGCTAAATTTATAGCATAAGGCTTTATAATTAATTAGCTTAACTTTTATTTATAAAAAAACCTTCTTATTAATAAGCCTAATAGCTTTAATCTATTTAGCTTATTTAATTTTAAGGGCCTAAGGTATATCCTAAATTATATAAATATACCACTTTTCTAGCAGCATAATCTTTATAATATTTACTAGCTATCCTACCTCCCTTTTTATATTTTTTAAAACTAGCTTATCCCTAATAAATTTACTAATAGGGTATAATATATATTTTATAGCAATCTTTTATATATTCGAAAAATCGGATATAAAAAGCTTAAAAGCCTTATAAAGCTTATATTATAATTAATAAAGATTAACTTATAATATATTCTCGGCTAATATAAGGAATACTTATATATCCTTTTAGCAGTTAATTAAAATAGTAGTTATATTAGCCTTAATATTAGGGTATATATTAATATTTTTTCTTAAAGTTTATCCCGGAATATATTTAAATATAACCTTTATCTAAAAAGGTAGCTTATTAAAAGCTTCCCCGGATATAAAGGTATATTTAATAGGTATATTCGGAAAGCTATTTAAATCTAAAGGTATAATTATAATATATTAAAAGTATATCGATAAGAATTATAAGTATAATACTATAACGCTATTTATATTTATAAAGATAGCTATATTTAAATACTAAAATATTATTTTAACTATTTTATAGGTATATACCTGCTATTTATATTATTTATTACTAATATAGCTTATAATAAAGCTATTTAATATAATATCTAGCTTAGCTAATATATCTTTTTAAATATTAAACTTCTATATAAGGCTATCGAGATATCTGCCTAGGTAAGCCTAAGCTATATTTATCTATTATATAGCACCCTTTTCTATAATATCGAGGTATAGCAGCGGTGCTATAATAACTTATATACACTTTATATACTGCTATAAATTATTAGAAGAGAAATACTTAGCTTTATAAGTAAATTAAGCTATATCCCTAGATTTCTGCTATAAACGTATTAATATATATTATATTGCTATCTTTACCTAACTTAAGAGTTAAGATAGTACGATTAATTTCTATAGAAAAGTTTAAGGTAAGTTTATTTAATTTTTTAATTAAGAAAAATCTAAGGTAAGTTAACTTATAATAAGGTTATTAACTATTATAGTTTATTAAAGAGGTAAGACTAGTAATAGTTAACGTGGTATTTTCTAACTTTTAAAGTATTATTAATAAAAGTGGTGAAATATATATAAATCTACTAATAGTGGTAGGTTTTAGTGTAAAGAATGCGGGGGAAGGTGATTTCTTATGTCTATTAACTAGCGCAAGGATCACACCCTTTATCTCGTCTGATATCACAAGGTAGTCAATCGGGTCGGAAGAGACCCGGACTTCATGGCAACTGGCAACATCGCACATCACTGTGACGTGGGGTTAGTCTATGTCCTTTCAATTTAGGCTTTGAGACACACTCCAGGTCAACTCATTCAGATTGAATGCTGCAATTTCTGGAGGAGCCAGCATCAAGAAACGAGGCTTGACATTAACGGCCTCCTCAGGGTGTAATTGGTCCGTAAGCCACTCAGTTACTTCTGGCTGCATTGGACGGCTGCTTTGATCGACGATGATGCGTTGTTCAACGTTTGATTGACCCTAAAAGAGAGTTAGATCTGAACCAGCCCGGAGGAAAAAGGTGGAATAGATTTGTTAGCCTACATCACTCTTCCAGGTCTCCATGTGGTGGATTCCAGACCCCATGGACCAGTACAGCCGCCCGCGAGCGATGAGCTCTTCTCGCCTGGCGAGTTCGTCAGGAAGGTACCCAGCGGGCACGTACGCCATTTTGGCTATTTCTCGCAGTCCAATGAAGTATGATACCTGAAACTCATGAAACCGCTTGCAGATGTAGGTTCCGTTATGGTCGATAGACCAAATCCGGATCGTTAGCGGATCATAGGTTCCGGGCAGTGTCTGGCTCATTCCCCTCAGTTCGAACACAACGAAAGCTCGGAGATGCTTCCCTTCATGAGTATACACAATGCTACCGGGAGTGTATATCATGGGAAGCTGCATGAAGCTAATCCGGCGACAGCGCTTCTCTTGTATCTCGGTGAGCTGAAGAGACAATACAGGCAGGCTGTTCTGCATGGAGTCGAAGGACAATGTCCGCTTTGAACCTGCCTGGTGGCGGTAAATGGTGAGCGACGAGACATTCTCCATGGTTACATTCTCAGGTTGCGGAATATCGAGTGTAAGCATGACTTTGATCAGCTTCGTTCTCGTAAGAGCGTGCAGATGGTCCACCATGTCTGCCCTTGTCTTCCGAGCATTTGGCCCGTCTTCGACAAGGCTGTCGATGCCACCAATGATGAGAAAGACACATTGGCCTTGAACTTGATCCAGAAGATCTGAAAATAAGGCCCACAGACCTTTAGTTGAACATGTCATATCCCTGGTCATGGAAGTCCTTTTGAGCTGAGCCACCGAGGGGTTTTGCCGCAACAGTTGAGAAACGAGATCTTGCATCATAATCAGATACGAATCTGACCCGTTGTGGCGGACTTGACAAAAGTGGCGCAGAGTGACAACACTTTTGAAACTGCTTTCCACCAGTTGGAGCAAAGGGAAGACGAATGATGCATTGAAGTTTGCTCGGGTCAGGAGTTGATACCCATCAACCCACAGAATCTCCGACCTCTGTGATTCGGCCCAGGCCAAAGCCATTTCTGACTTTGTGAAACTTTTACGTTCCGATCGGTATTCTTTCATCTCAGGCAGCTCTTCCTTTGCGCGCTGGCTCCGGCTTGCGTATTGGTCTGCTTCATGAAGTTCGGGGAACAGGATATCGTCATCAATAGGGCTGGTATCATGCAAATCCGTAGTGTTTGGAAGGAAGTCTATTTTATCTGTTAGTTTTTTGTGTTCTGGAAAATCTTAGGGTCCCACCCGGTTACCTGATTTCGAAACCTCTTCTCGTCCATCCATCGCTGGCTCGTTCAACCTCTCTGCAGTGGACTGAATCAGAGCACTTTCTGCTTGTCTGATGTCTTCCTTTTTGGTGAAGTGTACTGATTTAACGCTCATCCTGGAACTCATCTCCTCAATGAGCTGCATTGCCTTGTCCATCTTCATACTGTGTTGTTGCAAGAGCACCAGGCTCTTGCGGATCATGACCGAGCTGGCATGCCCCTGAAGAATACCACAGTACTGTGCAATCTCTTTGATATTGGCAAGTGTCTGGTCAATACTGTCGACTATCTCCTGAAAGCGCTTCCAAGGCTTTGTTATAGCCTTGACCCATGTCTCTGGGTCAAATTGTCAGCTTTGCGGTTGCCGGATCTGAGGACTCGTACTTACTCAGCCGACTTTGCATGTAGTAGCTGACTGCTTTTGAAAGAAATCGGTAGAACAGACTGTATGCTTCGGCAACCTGAGTGACGAGGTGTGAAGACGGGATATATGACGTCAAATGGTCAATGATCCGGAACTTGAGTTGGATTTGTTCAAGACAATCCTTGGCCTTTGTCTTCACCTCCTGGTGATTGACCTGAACAACCAGGATGATTTTGACTGCCCCATACGCAAGACCAACATATTCCGGCGCTTGACCTACCATCACGTCAAGCATTTGGACATACTCATATGCCACCTCGTTCGTTGCCTGCCACATGTGCTTGACCCTCGTGAAAAAGTCTCCCTCGTCTTCTGGCATAGCAGAGCTGCTTTTGGCACGTTCATTGATTTCGAGGAATTGCTTGCGGCTGTTCTCGAGAACATCTTGCTCTTGAGGTGATGCCTCAGCCACAAATTCTGCTATTCGTTTTTCGAGCTTGGTCCCGGACTGTTGAATACAAAGTCTAGACAGTCAAGTTAGCAACACTAAGTTAGACAGACCAGATTCAATTTTCCTTTCTGCTAGCTCACTGTTCTATGATTCTGCTCGTCCATTTCTGCTCGTCCCATTGAATGTCCTGGTTTGAGTTTGCGGAGCCCGAATCTTGCTCTGACGGTATCATTCGTTTGATTTTCTCGCATCATATTGACCTGATGATCTCGCTCAGCAATACAACTCTGATTTATGCATATTGCACAAAATGGAAGGAAGAAGAAGCAACAGCCTAGCATCCTCTCCATACTTCAATCACCCCAGAAAGCCGCCCCTTCGTCAAGGAAAGATATGTCCAAGGCAACCAGTGCCAGCATGAAGAGGAGCTTTAACGTCTTTGGGAGAGGCTACTGGCCTCCATATACTTCCAAACACCACGAATTATGTATTAAAAGTAGCTGACTACTATAGTCACGGAAATCGATAAGAACAGCTACAAAACACACATAAATCCTTCGAGAAAAATGATGCCTCCATCTTCCTATGGATCTATTTGTCAGAGAGAGTCGTAGAAAGACACGTGGTGAAGAACAATTGGATAAAGAAAGTGAGTAATGAGATGCCGGGAAGAGAAAGGTGTTTCGTTTGCGATGCTGTTTGCGTATGTGTCCCAACAGCGTCACAGACTGCCAGGGAATGGAATAGGTAAGGATGCGGACTTACCCAGGTACATGATGGATAATTAATATACAGGGGGTGCCCCACCTTCGGAACGCCCGTACCTTCGGAACGCCGAAATTAGCTAACAGCTATACAAATAAGTCAACTTTACTTATAGATTTCTAAATAACCACTATTTAATATTTAGAAAATAAACTTTATATATAAACTTAATTCTTTTATTTAAATACTCTACTTTATAAATAGTTAATATTTAATTTATAAAAGATAATATTTAGCTTTAAAGAAAAAGTATTTATTTTCCTATATTAAGGGCGTTAATATATAAACCACCTAGACCACCTTAGCTATAATTCTAATAGTAACTCTTATATTAAAAATATCTTTATAAGGATATTAATATACTATATATAAAATATATTATATAATAGCCCTTAAACTTCTCTATAAGATAGTATTAAATATATCTATATATATAATATAAAACGGATAAGTATTATAGTTTAAATAGTTAGTATATTAACTTCTTTAATAATAAAAAATAAATACTCTTTTTTTAAAAGTAAATATTTATTAGTAATATTTATTTTTTTATTTTAAGATATAAATATAAATAATATCTATATAGAAGAATAAGTAGTTTAATTTCTTTTATTTATTTATATAGGTTATAGATAGGAAATATTATATAAATACATTTAATTTATATAGCTATTAGCTACTTTCTGCGTTCTAAAGGTATGGGCGTTCCGAAGGGGGGGCACCCCCTCTATCTTATATCTGAGCTGAGTCGGTGAGCAGAAGTCTATATACTCGTGGGTGGCTACGCTTCGGTTTACCCACCACTAGCGTAATAGGCGCCAAAAACCGGCCATAGCTAAAAACCCGCTATATAAAGGCATATTTATATATAAATTTAGTGCAACTTAACTTTAAATCTAGGTTTAGTTTAATTAACTAAACTAAATAGTAAATATACTTTTATTAATACTATTTCCTAATATAAAGTAATATAAATTTTTTAAATAAACTATTTTATTTTTATTAATTATAATATTCTTTTAGGTTTTTTATTAAGGTAAAATAGTAGTAAATATTTAAAAAAGATAAGGTATTAATTATTTTATTTTTTTAAGTTTTTTTTATTAAGCTAGAATAATAATAAATATTCGAGAAAGATAAGGTATAATATATCTTTTAAGATTAATATAATAAATTTTATTATATAAAACTTTTTATAATAACTTATTAATTTTTTATAAGCTTATTTATAATTAAAAGCCGGTATTTTACGCTAATACTATTAATAAGCTATTAATTTATTAAGGTTAAAGCTATTATAAGCTATAAGTAATTTAATTTAACGCTATTAAGCATTATTAATATATAAAAGTGCTATTACTATTTAACTTAAGTCTTTATAAGTTGCTCGAAATAAGCGATATTAAAAAGCTATTATTACTTTAAAGGTTTTAGCTTTACTTTATAAATATATATTTATTTACTATAAATTTATTTTATAAGAATAATACTATTAAGGTTAAAGTTATTATAGGCCGTAAGCTAATTTAACACTATTAAGCACTATTAATATTAATATATAAAAGTGTTATTACTATATAACTTAAGCCTTTTATATATAAATATAAGTTACTTAAAATAAGCGATATTAAAAAGCCGCTATCGCTTTAACTATATACTTTTAAAGAATATTTATAAGTTTTAGCTTTATTTAAATATATACTTATCTACTATAACTTTATTTTATAAAACTACTTAAAAGTAATTATTTAATTAAAACCGAGATAACTATTAATTAAGCTTAAACTAGCACTTATATACACTTAAAACCCTATTAAACGAGTTTATAACTATAGTTAAAATAAATTATAAGTAAAGCCACTATATTTTATTATTAAATATAGTATTTAGTTATATTAATATAAGTTATTTAAATATAAGCTTTAGCTCGCTTTACTTACTTTTAATAAATATATTTAATAGCTTTATAGCTATAGAAATAAACTTTATTTATAATAAGTAAATCTTTATTTAAATAAAAGATTTTTTTATTAAAGTAAAGAGATATAAAGATAAAAACCTTTCCTTATTTAAGTAAATTAATATATTTATTAATACTTTAAAGATATATAAAGTTTATTTTAAAGAAATAAAGAAGTTTATCGCCTATAAAGTAAAAATAAATAATAAGCTAAGTAAAAAAAAGAAAGTTAATTATTTAATATACTTTTTTAAAAAGGTTTACTATTTATTTAAATAAATTAAATAAATAAAGCTTAATTATAAAAATATAATATAGTTAAATAAAGTTTAATTTAAAAAATATAATTATAAGTGTTTTAACTTTATACTTAAGAGGGGTTATAATAAATATATATTTAAGTAAAGCTAAAACTTTAATTAAAGTTATAAAAGCTTTTTAATATCGCTTATTTTAAGTAACTTATATTTATAAAGGCTTAAGTTATATAGCAATAAACTAAGTTACTTATAACTTATAATAACTTTAACTTTAATAGGTTAATAGCTTATTAAAAATACCGGTATAAATAAGCGCGGCTTAATATTATAGCTATTAATATAAAATAGCAGCTTTAAACTATAAATAGGTTAATAAAAGTAAATTAATAAATTATTATAAAAAGTTTTATATAATAGAACCTATTATATTAATCTTAAAAGATATATTATACCTTATCTTTTTCGGATATTTATTATTATTCTAGCTTAATAAAGGAACTTAAATAAATAAAATAATTAATAATATATATTACCTTTAATACTTATAAAATTAATAAGATTATTAATATTTAAAATCTCTATAGCTATATAAACCTTTTTAATAATATAAAAAGAGGAAGCTTAAATGATAGCTATTTAAAAAGCTTAGCATTTAGTTAACTTATAGGATATAAGCCTACTGGAGCTTATCTATAGATCTTACCGGCTCTCTGCCCTGGGCTCGATACCGCCTCTAGCAGGAAGGCTTAAAAGATAGAGAGTGGCATTCAAATAGCCTGACTGCTCTTCTGAACTGATTTATGACCATGGTTTGCGTTGAATTGGATCAGTGCAAGAGGTGGTGTCGCGCTTTGGGAGTGAAGACAGGTCGAACTGCGGCAGAGCTGAAGTTACTCCAGGTAGCCCGAGGACAGCTGCCACTAAAAACTGGCTGAACTTGGCCAATACTGATTATCTTCCAACAGCGGTGTCGTATAGATGACCAGATAAAACAAAAGCATAGAAACCTTGAATGAATGGACGCAGGTCACCTTAAACTGCAGCGAAATTCAAAATAGCAAAAATGAGCGAATCCGGAGACAATTGATAGTAACGCAACAAGTCAAGAAATTTAATGCTTTTAACGTCCCGTCACCCGATTTGGCGCACACCCGATTTGGCGCACCACATTTTTGCTGTAAACGTACCTAAAATATACCTACTTTTAAAACCACTTTATTAAATTTAAATTAAATTTAATAACCCCTAAAATTTTATATATATTACTTTATTTATATTTATACTATAAAATAATAGTAATAAAATTATTTAAAGCTATTAATATTTTTAAAAAGATTTTTAAACTTTAAAAATATATAAATATTAAGAAATGCTAATAAATTATATGGAACTATTAACAATTCCTTAAATTTCTTATTATATTAAATATTTTCTTTAGAAAAGTAAATATAAATTATCTCTCTTAAAAATAGATAAATTAAATTATTTATATATTTAAATATATTAAAATTACATTTAAAAAGATTTCCATTATTAATAAAAATTAAAAATAAAGTTCCTCTATATAAATTTAATATAAGAAAATTTAAACTTTATTAATTAAATGCTAAATATAATTATATAAATATAAATAATATAATATTATTAAATATTTAAATTTATTATAATATAATTTTATTATTTTAACTTAATAATAGTTTTTATTAATTAAATATATTTAAAAATATATATATTAAGAGATGTTAATAAAATATTAGTAAACCTTAATATTTTTAAAGTTTTATTTTTAAAAATTCTTTTTAAATTCTTTATATAATGTATTAAAGATTAAATTTTTATATATATACTTTAAGTACTTATTTATATTATGTTTAAGTTTTAGTATTTTTTAAAATTTAATTAGATTTAATTAAAGGTGGTTAAAATATAGCTGCTTTTAAGTGCGTTTATATTAAAAATGTACTGCGCCAAATCGGGTATGCGCCAAATCGGGTGACGGGACGTTAGTGCGCTATAGTAGATTTTATATAAATGCTTCTTAAATAATGATTGTCCCTAAACTCCCTTACAATTCTCTCGATAAATTCTCGCTTATTGCTGCGATCCTTGTATTAACTTACGGAAGCTTATATAGAGCAACGCCGTTAGATTATTCAGTAGTTTAAATTGTGGGAACCTGTGGTGAACGCCGGACTTAGCTACACCGTCTCCACGATCGGAGATTAGAAGTTCTCGACAATGCTTCGGGCGAACCCGGATGACTAAATACAGAACCTTTAATTTTGTAGGCGAGAATTGCTTATAAAGGTTTAAAATGCATAAAATATATATAAACGTTCCACTCGATTTAGTATATTACGGCCCTTTAGGGAATATACTAAATAGTTATATATATTTATTGCTAGCCCTAATCTTCTAAATATAATTACTAGCCCTAATCCCCCCCCCCGGAATACTTAAGGAATTAGCGGAGCGTATTATAACCTAAAGCTTATAAGGGTCGTTAGTATATATCGCTTACGGCGATTATATAGTAATCTTTAATATATCTATCGTAATATCCAGGGGAAAACCCCTTAGGACCCCCCTTACCTATAGCGCTAAGCCTGCGGCTAGCGGCAGCTACGATAACCTTAACCTCCTTCCTTCCTTCCTTTCTTTAACCTTAATATTATATAACCCTCGGCTAAATACTTCCAGAGGTATATCTGCTCTAGCTAATCGAGGCATTAGGATTTAAAACTAACTAATCCAGGCAGAGATAACTTCGGTAATTTAAATCGTAGTAAGAATACTCTATATGCCGCGCCCCTCGCAAGCTCGGGTCACGATACGCTCCGCTGAATTAAGTTTCCATTCGTCACTGTTGACGTGGCCTGTGAACCGGTGAATTGAGTTTGGCCTAGTGCGGCTCAATAGTACTGAAGTAAAAAGGGGGGACGGCCCGGAGTCTAGATCGAGCATTTCCTGACTCAACTTTATTAAGACAAAGCGTTGTCCGACAGACTGGTTGCGTAACAAGGATATCTACAGTTGTCAAAAAACATTGCGAATTTGGTGACATTCAAACGCCTCCGCAGCTATTAGGCCAAGCCGCTGGAATACTAGAAATGTAATCGCGACAAGGCGGCTGGACCCAGAAGGCACACACGAACGGTCTTGGAGAATATTCCCAGGTCTCGCTCAAAGTTGATAAGTAATCAGCAGCACAGTCGCGTCTGAATGAGTTCAAAAATCAACATACCATTTTATAATGTCGAACGATTGGCAGCATGATGCTCAGAGGGCTGACCTCGGTTTTTGTGGTTGACTAGGTCATGCCGCCCTGGCAAGCAAATTCATACATATTCACGTAATTTGTGACTCGACCGAGGCAATTAGTCTTTGGAACGCGTCCTATTCCTTGCTGACAGTAAGCTTTCCATGCTAAAGTATTGGTGCCAATCCGGGCCCACACTCCTCCTGAACAGCCACGATGTGTAATTATTCCTCGAAATTCCTTCCTTTACAAGCCCAAAATTTGCCCACTGCATGGACTAAGTACGGGTTGATCAATTGTGCTAATCACTGATGCTCCCGAGGCACGCCATCCGCCTACAAATGGGGAATTACCTCCTCCAGCGTGATAGTGCCAGTAATCCAGCGTCCATATTAATAGCACGGATCGCTCCACACTGTCACTGTCGAACCGAGGTTTTTGAACCATATCGCTATAATAAATGTGATCCCTCAGAGAAATAGCACGCCCATATTCGATGAGCTTGCCGATTTCGTACAATATAAAGTCGGTCCAACTTTCAACAACGAAACCCCACACAGAGCGTCTCTACGTATAGAGGTTGTACATATTTACTTAATAATGTCAATCAATTCTTATCATCCACTGCAAAACGTTACATAATGGATTTTATACAGTCTTTATCCATGTTTGTTTATAATATATAAATGAACAGCTATTCATACGTGAAGCGTTGTTGTCATTTTGCATTTATTAAGGCATGAGATAAACAAACAGACTTCAACGTCCATGTTTCTAATATTCTAGATGCGTAAGAAATAAGAAAGAAGGATGCAACTATAGATGCTACACAAAGGAGTTGCGAAATGATCAGAACAGAAATGCGCAAGCCAGTGTCCCACTGTCCCTTGTCCTTCCCTCGCTAAGTCACCTTAGACTCTGTTCTGTCTCTATTTTTCCGATTTTACTCTCCCGGCAATGTAATCGAATTCATAAATGTCAGTCGTCCCACCAAGTCTGTCAAACCGTGCCCCGTACCAGATAGCCTCCGGTCCTCAAAGCCTGGGCCGCCGTATATCTTTAGCAAAGGCGCCCAGATCGCCAGTATGCCCTCATACTCATCCTCTTGAACCAAATAGCGAAATGTAGGGTTAGCCAGGTAGCCTAGTCTCAGTATCGTTTTCAGCTTCTGGTAATCCAGGTCCGCAGTTTCTGGGACTCCCCGCCATTTCCTCCTCAGGGCCTGGATGTCGTCTCCCAAGTGCTTTACAAGATGAGGCAGAGCAATTTTTTCTGGTAAGTTGTGAGCCAGGCCCCACGGCTGAGTTCGTCGAACCACCCATTTCAAAAGATCATTATTGGGGCGCTCCTCGATGGAGATCAAGAGTTCTTCCAGTGTCACCATTCCGTGCGAGAAACGAAAGATCAGACGCTGGGCAGTCGAGCCCTCTTCCAATGTCCATAGTCGTTCTTTCCACAAAGAGTAACGGATACGTATTAATGCTTCTTGGCTTGAACTGAAGGAGTGGAGATACAGCGGCGGATCGAGCACGAGGACGGCTGTTGCCGCAGAGAAGATATGCCGTAGATCGGTCAGAGTGGCCCCCTGTAGGTGTTTCGTAGCGGGTAGACACAGCGTGTCAATCCAGAATAGTGTATCTGGTCCTTTACCGAGGCTCTTGGAGACTTCGTTTGCCATGGTCTGTAGCCGCGTAACCTGGCAAAGGGGAAGGAAGTTGCCAGATGAGTTCCCCAGCCCAGCAGATCTCACATGACTTATGGCGATGTAGGGTGCCGTACCCAGCGCGCCAGAAGTTTGGAACACGAGAGATAATTGACCTCCATTTTGATTCTGAAAACGACAGAGCGTGACATTACCCTCTTGAGTTGCGAGGTCAATGTTGGACGACGGTGCCTCGAGCTGGTTGCAAGAGCAGTCTGGGAAGCTATGTCTTGGCAACTGCGCTCGCTCTTCGTCCAGTAAGCACCGACAATTTGATCTTCTTTCTTGTCTGTAGTAAGAGCATTGTGTTTTGTTGAGGCAGAAACTTAGGTAGTATCTGAAAGAGACAAACTTTGGCATATTATCAATTTGTCGGGGACACCATCCAGAACGCCTCAGCAGACAGTTTGCGAGGTCAAGTGGCTGTGTTTCATGGATTCCTGGCAAGAACAAATTCCCAGTTTCAAATCCGTAGCTCTCTGCGAGGGTCTCACATAATATTTGACAAGCGAGCAACATGTTCATAGTCACCGAGCTCTTCTGGTCCTTATCCTGTTCAGTGAGCAAACCCTGCAGGTATTTTGAACACAACGCGCTCCGTATGAATGACGTTGCAATTTGGATGCATGAGGCGACTCGTGCAGTCTTGAATGATCTGTACGAGGGTGAACTATGCTTTTCCACGTCAGACCGAATGCACTCTTGTAGATTCTGAGTGTTGAGGTACTGGCAGCCGTCCCTGGATTTGATGAAGGTAGCAAAACTGAGACGTTTTGGAGCCGTAGTGTCTCGTGATCCGACCAAGAGAGACTCATTCAAGAGCCCGAACCACAACCAGGCTTGCAAGAATGCGCCCGCGTCTTGTAATTTCATCGTCGGTATGCTGTCTTCCGATAGAGCGGCGGCGTCCACTCCAACGCGGGATGGATAGGTCAGGAACCCGAGGTCATCGTATCGAAAACGATTGTCGCAGAGATATGGGACTTCGATGGGCTTGTGGCCCAGCTGATCACTCCAAACTGGAAGATGATCCATGGCAAACGAAGCAATATAAGACGATCGATTCCGCCGTTCATAAAAAATGGCTCATGCTTCTACGTATAATCGGCTTCTCAGTTAATGAATTCTTTCGTGAAGGATACCGGGGTCGTGTGGATGAGTCAACGTTGGGTGCTGATGGTCCCAGGTCGATCTCGTTGCAAGCCGCAGGGACGCAACTTGTCGACATGGGACGAGGCTGATAATCAATCCTACACAGCAACCAGGAAGATTTGACACAGTGGCCGGAAGGAAACAGATTTTCTGGTGGTGGCTGCAAGATAACCGGTGTGTGGAAAGATAGAGGCACAGTAAAAGAAGAGGAGAAGGATGGTCGCACAAGCATCGCACACTACGGGCGTCTTGCTTCCCCAAATAAAATTTCATGCATGCTTATCCAATGAGATCGGAGATTCGCACCGGTCAAATCGGAGGGTACACCGCTAATGCCCACCCTTACACTCACAACGCAGTCAAAATATATATATAAATAAGTTAACCCTTATTACCCTTATAGTAAAAGCCCCTGTTACCGTACTATTTATATATACTTAAAAATATTAAACTATTTAAATCTATAATACTTTTATATTTATTTATTTAATTTGTAATTATAATAATTTTAAAACATTATTATCGTTACTATTATTATTATTATTGCCGCTATTATTATTTAAAACGTCTTTAATTAATTAATGTACTTTAAATAATTAATTAATTTTCTATTACCTTTATAAATTATTTTTTAATAATTAAAAATGCTATTTTTATAAATTTTATTTAATATTTTTATTTTTATTAGCTATTATTATAATATTTAAATTTAATTAAAATAGTGAGCTTATTATTATAATTTAAGACTTATATAATTTAAAATCTATATTAATATTAAAATAATAAAAAAGCGATAGTTAATTAAAAAAATTGTTTTAAATAATGTATATTAGCTATAGCGGCGGCCGAAGGCGTTAGTGGGTGCAGCCACTAGCGCCGTTGGTGGCTTGTACCGGTGTACCGTGGCAAGACTCTCCATCACCCATTTCCTGGGCGAAAAGAAAACGGAGATTCGCACCCCCAAAATCGGAGGGCGCACCCCTATTTCCGCTGACTAAGCAGCTGCAGCCAATCAGACCACGCTATTCACCACCGCCCAACGCCCACCCGTAGTGCTTTTACCAACCTGGCAACTTGCCTTTGCCGCCGCCATCGCCACCCAACTTCACTTAACAACCCTACGGCAACCCTTCGTTTTCTAAATTAATTTCTCGTCAGAATTAATCGATTCGGCTTCGAAAATAAACCCTAGCGACTTAGATTTTGTATTATCGTTGTTCTGACGATGTCGGCAGTCCCAGACTATAGCTGAGGATATCGTCGGCAACGACGGCGACGACGAGGAGGCTTAGAACGAGATTATAGTGCATATAGACTAGATAGGCAAAAACACCATAGACTGGTGTATAGGGAAATTGTATGGCGATGAGGACCCTCGTTATGTAGTTAAATTGACGTTGTATATACTAAATGGGTGGTAAGCGTAAATTTTCATGCATAGGTGGTGCGCCCTCCGATTTTGGGGGTGCGAATCTCCGTTTTCGGCGAAAATGGCGGACGGCTAGGCTTCACTACATGTGCTGTCTCGGAGACAGCTCTTGCCAACATATTTTAGCATGGATGTTGCTTTTCCTCTGTCCCAACGTCTTGAAGCGATGCTTCAGGTTCTTTTTTCATTCTCTATGATGATCTACTTGGCGCTTACATCACTTGCAACTCTCATTCCTGCGGAGTCTAGCCATCATGGCGACGATTTTCGGCGTCGGCCTGACCAGCGGGGTGGGACAGATTCTGCATCAGCACAGCTGCAGGACCGGGTCAACGGATCCACGGCTCTAAAGCTGCAGGCTGTGGCTTCTCAGCCGCACCATGAATGCAAATGATATCTAGTGGGTATGATTGATGCACCTTTTTGGATGGGGTCCACGATCAATAGTGGCCACTCCCTGGGTAGCTGAGGCCGAGCTGAAGTATCATATCGGTCCCCTGGCTTATCTTGTGACGAGCTATTTTTGCATATGTCACCTTCCCCTCTTCACTTTCTCATTTCCCAGAGCCTTTCTCTGTCCATTGTGGCTTTTGGAAACTTACTTATAGAGAGCGAGGCGCAGGGCCATCAAGCTCCTTTGGTCCAGTCTCAAAATATTGCAGAAAACTGGCGCAAACTCTTTTTGATTTGCTCACTTGACCTCTTATTGATCTCTTTCAGTAGTCTTGGAGCGGCTCCATTATCTTTGAATAAGCCATGTCTTTACTAAAACGCTTTCCGATCCTACTGGCTTCAGTACTCGCCTCCATCCTCGCCACATGGTCTCTTCACAACAGTTTCAGCAACTTCCAATTCATAAATCAGGATCCTTCCCAAATACGCACTCGCGATTCAGCTTCCGACTATTTCAAAGGCCAATTTTCCAATCCCGCAGGCGTCTTATCGGTCCTGCTACTAGTGGGCGGTGACACCATTCAGAAAGCTGTGGCACAGATGACACGCGGCCGTCATGCTGTCTTTACACCTGCAATATTCAGCTTCGGTTGGGTATCATATGCCGTCAGCATGGTCGCGACCGCGTTTGGAGACGCCATATTCCTACCTAAGCCTGAATCTTCAAGCTATGTTGTTAATGTTGGAAATGCGAATGTTGAAGGAATCGAGACTCTTGCCTCCGGCGATAGACGCGAGAATCGATCTTGGCGTCTCGGAAGGCTCCTACGCGACCTTGAATTGAAAGTCAAAGACGAAGAGGACATGTTTCCACCAAAATCAGGCCTCTTTATCAAAGTATACCGCCTCAATCCGGAGACAAGTGGAAGGCACGCGCGGCTCCATCCGAGAAAGGACTGGCTGTGGTGGATCTTTTTTGGGGCAGCACCTTGTCAGCTTGCCATAGCATCCATTCCCTTGATCCTTCAGGGCGATTGGTCTATCTTATTGATCACAGGCACCGGCATTATTCTCGCCATCTTCACTGCTTGGCTCCCGTCAATGCGCACTTTACAATACAGGGAGAAATCTCTACAATCTTACGCACTTACCCGCGGTAACGGACACAGGCACGTCTTCGTTATAAGGCCTGACAGCTATCGTGTCGACAAGGATGATAATGGGGACAATATCGTTGCCTCGAAGCTCCCATATTTGGAAGATCTAGGCGTCAATATTGAGCGTGCCGGCATGAAAACCAGAAGCCTTTCTGTTTTGTGCGCTTTTGTGTGGATCTTGCTTCTTGTGGCGGTAGGCGGGCTGCAGAGCGGAACCTGGTATCTCTTCGCCGCCGGCACGTTGGGAATGCTGTTGAACATTATCATTTCCACGTATCCTAGAGAACCTGCTGCGTATGGTCTGCCACTCGAGGAACAAGACAGCTTTGGCTACAAAAAACAACACACTGATCGCAGAAAGCGCGTCCAGGAGGTACTGCTCGAGCTCGAGGCCAAATATCCTGGAGCAGGTCATGCTCTCAAACCTTTATTCTTCACGACTTTGTCGAGTGAAAGGGACAATGTTTGGAATAACGATGAATATAGTTGGGAAAGTGCGGGACGACGACTGCGAAATTTGCGAAGGAATCAAATTCAGGTCCCTCAGCACGAAAACGGCCAGCGTTGAAAGATTATTAGCGCACCGCTGTTTTGACAGCAAATGAAAAGCAGCATTTAATGACGAAATGCATTGCCTCAAGTGACTTTTTTTTCCCCCCATTGTCTGAAGCGACTGGAACCACTAGAGAAAAATTAAATGTTGAATTCTAGCAGATGCATCGTTCATTGCAGCGGTGACCAGATAGTTCCACCAACTCTTCCGATCTTTCTTCTAAGCTTAACATCAAGGTCTCACATGGCTGTGGAGACCCAAGTAGCTCGTGACAAGTCATGATGTAGGTGATGAGTATAAGCTTGTTTTTCTAAGCTTGTTTTTCTAAGCTGGGTTTCCGCTTGCTAAAGCACAGTGGATCTGCTAGAAGATATAAGAAGTTGTATTACATCTCATCCCCCCACAGAAGCACTGTTTCCAAGTCAGGAATAGTGCATTCAATAGGCAAGGAAAAGGGGGCATCTGAGATGCACAGTTTACTAAGGGACCGGGAACGAATTGGCTCCCAGAAACCATAGCAGCCAATAACTACCTAGGTACCTAGGTAACGAGACGAGCACGCAATAGTACTTCAAAAGGTCTGAGAGTGTACCCAGAGGGCGAATTCCGAAGGCCGATGGCATTTCGAATCTGAAGATTTTAAATTCTCAATGTGACATCAACTGACTTTTAATGTGCTGATATCGTACTTACCTAGGTCTTGTGGCGCTGGAAGCCTAACATCAAGAGTGAACCTCAACATTCCGGTTTTGGAGATGCGGTGTTCACAGCCCGCAACATTTTGGATCCTTCAATTTCGCTTTCTCAATTTTGGTTGACGTCCAAGGTCACAGGTAGATCCGAACCAAACACTCGTATCAACGCAGCGAGTACTTGGCGAGTACTTAGCGAGTACGTAGTGAGTACTTAGCGAGTTGCAGCATGGTTGGCTATTTCCGTTTGGCATTGGCTGCACGTCAGCCCCAAGATAGCACAGCAGCATGGGAGCCGGCTCTGCCACAGAGATTTAATCAGGCTGCAGCATCGCCTCCTGCCCCGGCCAATCTTCAACACAACCTCTCACAGAGACTTCATGGTTCAAACTCCTCAGATAATCCCGCAGGACAGTTCTCGTGGATAGAGCAGTGTCATCCTTCCAGCTGCTTCATCGCCATGCAACCTGCAGCGCGAGACAGTAAGCGACCCTAGCAAAGCAAAGCTGGTGGGCTTCCCATGTTACTCAAGCTTCCGACGCTAAAGCATCAGCGCCCTTTGGGCCTTTGCAAGACCTTATCGAAGATGATTTGGGCACCACTTATAATAAGTCCATTAAAATGACATCAGTGTTCTTGCAAGGGAATAAGAATGAGAACTATGACGGTAGAACTATGACGGTGTCACCATCGATGCACCACCCTCAGAGATATATAATATAGGGACTGGGACCTCTGCTGAGTTAACAAAATAGTCAGAACTCAGAGGTCATGGAGAAGTTCACTGGTAACGTCCCGTCACCCCATTTGGCCCAGCTACCTGGGTAGCAACACTGGGATGTAGCACGTGAGACACAGGTCAACAGAGCAATGTTACTAAGAGCACAGAGCAGAGTAGACGGAGACTGAGGGCGAGACCTCACAAAGGCTGGCACTTCCACGTTACAGACTTCGCAATGCATTAGACTCGGGCGAACTAAGTGAAGTGATCTGTGGGCTAAGAAGTCGTCCCTTGTATTGTGTTGTGTTTCCATTTTTATGGATATCCCCAGCCATTCCCTGTCTCGGACTTCTCTGTGATCACTGCAAGTGCCAAGCCATGGTGGTGGCAGAGACGAGGTAATCTGGTGCTGAATTTGGTTGCCGTGAAAGGTGTAGCTATTCCTCCCGCCGTATTACGCCATCTCTGAAGAAGACCATGTCTCTTGTGTCTTCGTTTCACCTCCGCCGCTACCGAAATTCCCGTGTCCCTGATGACTTCCAACCTTCCCACAAGTGACACCATCCAAACAATCAAAACCCCCTCTCATCTATCAAGCGCAGGGCAGTCGCAAACGCCGAGTCAGGCTTGCGTCTGGCTCATCGAGTGTTGAATAGTTTGATGGCCTCGTAAGTGCTCATGGCACGTCTGAAGTCGTTCCACAGCTGCAGCCACGGGATCTTGACGGCAGAAGGCTCATCCATCTCGTAATCCCAGCCGTCGTCGTCCTCGGCCGGGCGGACCACCCGGGCCGGCTTGTGCATCCAGCTGAAGTCCTCCGCGTCCATGTGTCCCCGCTCACCCAGCACCCCTTCGTCAACCAGCGCCACAGTCTCCAGCTTCGGCATCCTCAACGCGAGGTTGTTGAAAGCAACGCCATCCCAGCCCAGCATGAAGAGGCGCTTGCTCTCCAGGTCCCTGGCCGGATCCAGAGCTATGGTCAGGTTCTTGACTTCAGGGATTGTCGCGCATTGCATAGCTTCAGCCAGGTACTCCCGGGGGCAAGCCCATCGCAGATTCATGCTCCGTGCACCGTGGCCATCTCCGGCTGCGTCGAATGCGGGGCCCAAGCCGCTGATGCACACTCGACCATCGGGATTGAAAGGAACTCGCGCAAAGCGGACTGCGAACGAGCCTCTGCCGTCAGGTGCAAGATAGTTGATGGGGAGCTCGTGAATGACGCTCTCGCTGGCAATAGCGCGTGATTCGTGGCATGCGCCGAGGAGACCCCGATGGGTCGAGGTGAGCTGGATGAACTCGTCATGTGGTGTCAAGCAGAGCACAAGGCTCTGTGCCTTGTTGCTGGTGTTCAAGTCGGGGTGTCGCGCGATTTCGGCGTTGAATCGTTGGTACTCCATGGGCGCGAGAACTGCCTCATCCCAGATCATCCTTCGCAGCTCGACAGGGAGCTTAGAGAAGGGCAAGAACTCGGCGGATGTGATCGAATGCATGTTGAGGGATTGCGTGACCTTGACTTCGAGGGCTTGCAAGTTGTCAAAGTGGGCTTTGCGGGAGAGGAGCTGCTGGGCAGACGGCTGTAGCTAACGAGAGGTTAATGGAACGGTCTTGAGTCTAGATCACTTGGGGAAACTCACTGACTGTTTGTGAGGGTGGCGGTTCTTCACAATTTTGTGCTGAGACGCTGAGGCTGATGTTCTAGTTGCGCGAGGGCTGTGGGTGACGTTGATTGTCAACAATGTTGGCGTTGAGCAGCAGAGCAAAGTAGGCGTCTCTGGCTAACGACTCGTTAATGGAGAGAACGTTGCTTTTGATGGGGCTGGGCAACCTACTGAGTTGCGATGATGGTGGCGATTCTTGTCAACTGTGTACTGAGGAGTTGAGGTTGACGTGCAAGTTGTGCGAGTCGAAGACTCGATCAAAGATGCTGAGTAGGTGTATGGGCCGCAAAGATTGATTGCTTTGCTGATGAAAAGACGACGACTAGTACTTCAGGTCTGGTCTGAAGATGGGAGATGGAAAGAAAGGAAGGAGGGAAGGAAACGACCGAAGGTCTCGAGTTTGGGGGAAGCAGGTTTATATAGAATTCACTTCGTTTCTGCCGCCGCGGCAGACAGGCCTAGACCGCCTGCTGGATCAGGCGCTTCTTGCAGCCAGAGTTCAGAATTGGGTACGTCTTGGTGGCTGATTTGAAGCTATCTCGGGATTCTTGGTTCGTTTGCGCAAAGCCGCGGGGGCTACCGCGTCGCCAACCTCGCCAGTCTCTTGTGAAGCGGGCAAGGTATTGTATAAAAGCGGGTCTAATTATGCCATCACGTTGATTGCAACCTTGGCTGAACCTCTCAAGAATCGTGCTGGGTTGATTAGGTGCTACGGAGAAGCGTTTGCTTGTCTTGCAATTGAGCTCGCCATTGTGTGGTGTGCGTATGGGAGGAGTGAATCGCGTTTTTGGTGAAATTCATCGTCAAGGCTCACTGAGAATAATCAAGTAACCGGAAGCAAAGGACGAAGAGAAGTTTTATGTTGTCAAGGCCAGATACTGGCCCTTGACGTTGCTACAGTTTTTGGGTGTCAGCCAGTTGATTTCGCAGTCCCAACAATTGAAGTCCTCATCAAGCCCGTTTTGACGGCTTCGTAACACCCATATCACCCCCAACAGCATGAGCCCCTCTACTCCCCAATCATCCACATGTTCATATCCAACTCTCTCTTTAGAACGCTGTCTTCATGCCCACTCCAACTCATCTTAATCCTCTCACTCCGGACGAGGAATTCAAACTTCAGCTTCGCCAATGTCCATCTGGCCCAAAGTCCGTACCACAGTGCATTGTACCTAAGCCCCAGCCACAGAGTCTCAGGGTGAGCAGGAAGGGTCTGATGCAAGTCATCAAAGTCTTGCTGACTCAGATGATGCCGTCGATCCAGGACGCCCTCGCTGGTGTATGAGATAGTCTTGAGGTTTCGCAACTTGGAGGCGAGGCTGTCAAACACATACATCTCCCACACGCTGATATTATCCTGGGTACGCTCGAGAGCGATCGTGAGGTTCTCAATGAGGGACGAGGTGCTACCTTCTAGGCCCTCTGTGTACTCAAATATGATGTCGCGGCTGAGAAGGGGCAGTAGACTGGATCCTCGCGCTCCTCGTCCCTCGATGGCGTGTTCAATGGCGGCGCGAAGACCACTGATGCAGAAGTGACCAGAGGGGTTGAAGGGGACGGAGCCTTGACGAGACACTAAGGTGCCGGTGGAGTCTCTTGTGAGGTAGTGGATTGGGAGCAGACAACCAATGGAGCTCAGGGCCGCCGCTCGAGACTCATGGCAAGCCCGCAAGAGGTCACGGTGTCTAGCGGTACCTTTGATGAAGTCTGTGTGCGGTTGGAAGCAGACGAGATGGCGTGGTGGGCTGTTGCTGTCTTCATCGCGCTGACCCTGGACGATTTCGACGGTAAAACGCTGGATGCTGGACATAGGCAGGGCCGAGGCTGCGGCTTCCCACACCGTCTTCTGAAGCTCGACTGGAAGCTCCCCGAAGCAATGAAACGTGCGTAACATGGTCGAATCCATTTCTGTGTGCCTGATCAGCTTCAGTGTGGTTTATTTGGTTTGAAGTATCACGTACCTTTTGACTGAGAAGAGGGCCAAGTTGGGTTAAGTGAATGTCAGGTACTCACCTACCAGGGGGAGGGGGGGTAAATGAAAGCATCGCGAAAGCACTGTAATAGAGTGTGGCAATGATATTAAAATTAAATCAATAGGTTAACATTATTTTTTTTTATGTGCCTCACATTATTTACATAAAACGGAAACAATATAACACCCAATCTGTACTGAAATGTGTTAACATGATATTGACATAATGTTGACATTATGTTAAGTGTTTGATATATAGCCAAAAATTAAGTTTTTTTTTTTACTTTTTTTTTAAGACACCCAACCCAACTACTTATTTCTTTTTTTCTAGCTTAACTATAAGCTTCTTAACTATCTACGGAGCTACGGAAATATCTAAAAATAGCTACGGATTTAGAGATAATAAGGTTTAAACCAGTGGCCTTCTCGTTTTTAATATCGCTGACATATACTAACATCGTGTTAGCGCTGATATAGCGCTGATATAGTGTTGGCGTTGATATAGTATATTTTTTGGTATAATGTAGCCCTTTGAAATGATTTTAATCTGATAGTATTCTGGTAGCCTTTCCTTAGTATTTTGCTATAATTTTTAAATTTTGATTAAATGTCAATTAGTGATTGAATTGCGTGGTCCATTCAGAAACCCCCCCTCCCCCCGGTAGGCAGTACGCAGAAAATCACCGTTTGCCAATGGATCTGATTGATCATGTGGCTTTTGATCGGGAGACCAGGTTGATGAAAGTTGTTGGTGTATTACGCCGTTAGGGCGCTCAAGGCTCTGGACCAAACAGCGACCTGGGCGACTCAATAAAAGGTTGGAAGTTGGTGGGTGCGAGAACGGAGCGGATTGATGGATGGGTTGATCGATGGATGCTTTTGCGTGATGTGCTGGTTGCTCTATGGATCAGATCAGAGATCAAATGGTCAACGTGAGCAAGGGAAGAAGGGAGGGACCTCGGTTGGAAAAACGATCCAAACTTGGAAGTTTTAAGCCTGGGACTTACCATTGCGTCGCCGACCTCGCTTACTAAGGCCAGGGCTGAAGTGAATATTCACCACAGACCATGGGCGAGGAAAGCAGTTACGGCAATATCTTTTCCACTTGCCTGTCGATGGTGTCGTCTGGAGATAGCTGCACTGGAGCGCATCTCTGTCGTAGGGGTGTGGCTCGCCTCCTTCAGGGTTTGGCGAAAGAGTGGGGGGGCTGATCCTAAGGCAGCCACAAAACAAAACTCACTTGCGGTTGCTGGAGGGGTTGATGTAAGTGAATTCTGCGAGTAGTCCCCACACCAGTGCTTTCCCATTTGCGTGTGGTCATCGTGGTGGATGCTGGCAGGGTCACATCACCCGTGACTACATCACAAATCCAAATCATTCGCACCCAGAAGTCGTTGGACATATTCTGGCCCTTCAGAAAAACAGCATTTAGCACTCGAGCAGTTCGACAAGTAACAAATGGCAAGGTAGAGGTGCTCAAGTTTGGAAGACCCAATCTTGGTTGCATGAAGAAGATGATGGAATCCCGGACACAAGGGCAGAAATCGATCAACTCGTCTGTATCATCCACGTGATTGACGCAACATAGAACAGACGTGGACAGTAATCCATAAGCGTTGGGTTGCTAATTGACTACAAATCGGTTTTCCAGCCCCTCCAAACCTTTGGCCCCAGGCAGCACCGCCAGTGTCTTCTCTACCGGCAGATCCCTCGAGCTAAATCCCACCATAAAGACAAACTCAGCACTTGGGATGACCCAGGTCTGATCAGTGGTGTCCCAGTAACTGACATCCCTCCGTTGAAGTCTAAACTCCACGTCAGCAGATGCCCCCGCCTCGAGAGGCACCTTCTCGAAGCCCCTGAGGACCTTGACCGGCGTGCCCTCCGGCGCCGTGTCCGGAAACGAGAGGTAGAGCTGAGGCACGGCATGTGCGGCCCGATCGCCTGTGTTCGTGACGCGGGTCTTGACGACGACGACGTCCTCCCAGAGCTGAGGATGACCTCCAGGCTGGACGGGCACGGACGAGTCAGGCCTGTCAGCAACCGAGCCTGTGGCCAGGGAGACAGAGGTACTGTCCCCGTCGAGAGTGAACGTCGTGTACGTCAGGCCGAAGCCAAACTCGTAGAGTGGCTCGATCCCCTCCGCGTCATAGTGGCGGTAGTCGATGAGCTGCCCCTCGGTGAAGTTCGCCTGCCAGGCCAGCGGGTCGGCGACAGGCTGTGTGAGGTTGACGACGGCAGGCCCGGCGTCGGCGGCGGAGCGCGGCAGGGTATACGGCAGGCGGCCCGAGGGCGCGACGTCGCCCCAGAGCACGTCCACGATGGAGCTGCCGCTCTCCTGCCCCGGGTAGTGGGCGGCGAGGATGGCGCCGACCTTTGTGTTGTTCGCCCAGGGCAGCATCGTGTTGACGCCGCCCGAGTGGGTCACGACGACGGTGTTGCCGCAGAAGTCGGCGACGTTGTTGATGACGGCAGTCGAGTTGCCGTCGAGCTCGAATGACGTGCGGTCGAAGCTCTCGCTGGCAAAGGTCTGCTGGAAGACGAGGCAGAGCTCGGGCGGCGGGTAGATGCCCCTGAAGTCGTTCCCGGCCAGCACCTCGTTGTGGGTGACGTAGAAGACCTGGGCATCCGTTTCCTTGGCCTTTGCCTTGATGGCGTCGAGTGGAGAGACCACATACGGAGGGCGCGCGGAGCCTGACCCGCCTCCGATGATCATGGTGCCAGTGTTTACGCTCTCTGGCACCTCCGACGGCCGGAAGAAACCATTTGTGAAGTCGCCGGCGTCGTTGCCGAAGACGCCAATCACCTTGGGATCTTTCAAAGGAAGCGTGTTGTTTACATTCTTGAGAAGGACGGTACCGGCGGCGCCCATCTCGCGAATGACCTTGGCATGGTCTCCGCGGACGTCCCGGCCGCGAGGAAAGACGAAGTTGTCAGGGATCAGACCAGCTTCCCGACCAAAGTCAAGGCTTGCCTCCTGAATGAGCAACACATATCTGAGTGCATCCTCGGGAGTGGGGAAGTCTGTGGCATCCTGCCCGAGGTAGTAATACGGGGTGAGAATGTTGCGAATCATCTCGTCGACTCTGGTCTCGGTGACAGAGCCATTGTGGATGGCGCTCAACACATTTTGACCAAACCAAAGCTCGCTACTAGCGTCCCCAGTGGGGACGTAACCAGGCATCTCGAGGTCCAGCCCGGCGTTGATGGACTTGGCCGTCGAGTGGGTGGCGTACCAGTCAGAGACGACGTAGCCCTTGAAGCCGAGCTCGTCGCGGAGCAGGGTCTGCAGGAGGTAGCTGTTCTCGCACGAGTACTGCTGGTTGACGCGCTGGTACGAGCACATCAAACTTGAGCTACCGGCCTTGACCGCGTTGGCGAACGGCCAGAGATAGAGCTCATGGACGGTCCTGTCGTCGACGTTGGAGGAGATGCCCTCCGTACGAGTTCCATCGGCGTTTATGGTGGATGAGCGCTGCGTCTCTTGCTCGTTGGCGATGTAGTGTTTGGTAGATGTCTGGACGCCGGCATCTTGTACGCCATGTATGCTCTCCTCGGTGGCAATGCCGGCGAGGTACGGATCGGGGCCGAATCCCTCCCAGTTTCGACCGCCGAGAGGATGACGACCCATTGGGCCAGTACATGGCCTACTCACCGATTAGAATTGCCAAAGCTCTCTGCAAAGTGAGGCAACGCATGAGACTCACCCTAGCATTACGTGGCCGCCTTTGCCCTTGAACTCTTCTCCCAGCGCGTATCCACGACGATATATAAGATCCCGGTCCCACGTGGCAGCAGCTGCAATCCCTGACGGGAAAACGCTGATCAGGTCGGCCCGGTTGACGGCAGCGGGCCCGTCCAGCATGCAAAGACCGGTGAAATTCACACGAGGGATGGGCGCGATGTTGCCAATGCAATTACCGGCGGACGCGTTGCCGGTGATCATCTCTACCTTCTCGTCCAAGGTCAGCTGCGACACGAGGTCTTGGGCCAGCTGGACGGCGGCATCCCAGTCTCGGGTTCCTGGTTTGGCAGTGAGCTTCTGTTGTTTTGCAGGCGAATCAAAGATGGCTTGGACTTACCATTGTTCGAGAGTCGATAGCCAGCTGCCAGTGCAGCGGAAGCGCGAACCCCAAGAAGCAGGAAAGTCAAAGCTCTCATGGCGTCCAACATGGTTCATTACCGTGCAACAATCAGCTGCTAGAGTCCGCCACTGGTGCTCAACATTCAGAAGACTGGTGGTATGCGCCCTGGATTCTGTACTTTATATCTATCTAGGCCGAGGAGTGTCGCGCGCAGAGAGAGTCTGCTGCACCTCAGATCAAGAGTCTTTGGCAGACGTGATGATCCAAGCACATGCACACCCTGTGGTACAAGCGCGAGCACGTACATGGACTGAAATTGACGCTAAGATGATGCGCCGATGCAAAAAAAGCCGGTAAAATGCACCATTGTCCCTGACATGATCCCAGAGTGCGGGGGATCTGGGCAATCATTGACAGATGCCAAGTAAATTTGATGATCAAAAGGAGACGGGTGCCTGGTTGATGCAGCTACATTATGCGAGGGAACATGGGGATTTTGGCCATATCATGTCGTCAGGTCAAGCCTATACGAGTACTTCGTATAGAATCCATTCCGATTGGCCACTCGCTGGCTGCGCGGGGGAGGGGGCGATCTTGCTCTCCCCGCAATGGTACGGAGACTACCGCAGTGGGGACCTGCCCACCTTGGGCACCCGTACGCAGTCTAGTCAGGCTACCCCGACTGGATAAATGGGAATATTCTCCGTGCCATGAGCACCTACCTACACTAACACGAGCGGGTGTCTTTCCCGTCCTGACCGAATCCAAGCCGAGCCATTACCTACCTGCTTCTTGCCTCTCGGTATGTTGTGTCAATGTAGATACTTTCCAGCAAGTCTTCCTCGGGTGGCTCGTAAATGCTAGTGATGATCGCTCTAGCGCCAGGTATTCTTCCAAGCAGGGCCGACAGTGCCGGAAGCAGGTCGCCCTTCAGGTCGGCATCATCGTCCACAACGCACTCCTCGATCCTGTCGATGACGATGAAGACATTGGAGATGTCGGCCACCAAACGCTCGAACACGCGCCAGATTCCCCAGAACGTGGTGGCATTTCGCATCCGTGATGTGCTGTAGTAGACTGCATCGTTATAGGCCAGCTCGGGGTGAAGCTCGAGCAGTTGGCCGACGAGGATCCTCATGAGAGCCGCGGGCGTGAGTGCAGACGACGTCTCTGCCAACTCGTTGCAGAACACGTAAACGACGGTCGGCAACTGGGGCCGTAGTGCCTGAACGATATCCACCGACAGCTCAGTGACCCAGGTGTCCTGGTTCCCAGAGCTGCCGCCGATCCACAACACGGGACCATGGCCTGGATCATGAGACCAAGCCAAAAGCTCGCTGAGAATGCCGTTGTTGTCCCAGTGGTCCTTCGGAGATAACCGGAAGTCATAAGATGCAAGTCTCATTAATGCCTCGTCTGTGTCCCAATACTGTGCACTGGATGAAGATAGGAGGGCGTCGTGGAGTTCTTGTGTGTACCGTGCCATTCCATGTGTTTGAATTTCTGCATTGTGTCAGCCTTCAGCTCGACTAAGAATAAGAAAGTACAGAAGAAAGAATTCAACACCCACGGCTCACTGTTGACTCGACATTGAGAAGTCTGTTGTGCAAGAATTCCATGCCGAACCCGAGTGTAACGCTGACCTTGTGGAAATCGTTGGAGAGAGCCGATAGATCTTGATTCCAGCAGTCAGCTCGAGATTCCCAGCCACCATCCTATGAAGCACACACCTTGCCCAGTTTGGGTGACGATGCTCTGGATATCCGCAGTCTGCGCTTCGTGAGCGACATTTTTCAGGTCTTCCAGCTTCTTGATCTCCAGTTCGACTTGAGCCATACACCTTTGGATTTTGCTCTCGGCGGGACGTAGGATGGCATCTGTCAGTTTGGCTATTTCGAAAGTTAAGTAGGTCTCACCATGAGCTTCGGACAAGGCAACGAGCCTACCAAGTCGGCTGTTGCGATGGTAGTTCAATGCCTCATCAAGGAGACCCATCACTTCAGCGTATATCCTTGCCACAGCCAGCTTTATCTCACCTGTGGGAAAAGTTGTGTTATAAAACTCGATGACAGGGAGTTTAGCGGATAATTTGTCTAAGACTCCATCAGTGCTTCTTCCCGGTCATTCTGGGTAACAACAGCCTTTGGTTTTCGGTGATAATCAGCGACGTGATCATGATTTGTGGCAAGTGGTGTGGAAGCCTTTCTTCACCTTGAATAATAGGATCAAGACTCCAAACGTGATCGTGTACTCGGCACTCTGTGGCAACATCGGCTGAACAAGCGCTGAAGTCTTGTCGACCACCTTGGAGAAGTCTAGAAAGAATTGGCTCGTCTTGTGCTGCGATTTTGATCGCTTGGCTTTTCGCTCTTGGGTCTCCAGAATGTATTCAAGCTTAGTTTTAACTCCGTCGCCATCTGACGGCAATTCCAGCAGAAGGTCTTTCTCCTCGCTTGTTAGCTTCAATTTAGACAGACGAGACTTGGAAGTGCGGGATGCCTCCTGTGCCAGTAAATAATAGCTGCGATCCATTTAATCAGTCTTTGTAAAGCAGTCTTGATCAGTGTTGTGTGGCAAATACCCATAATCGCTGCCGGGCGTGTACCATTTGCTCAGATTGGTGGCCGATTCTCTGCCGACAGCTCGATCCGCTGTCGCGCTGTTGATTTGAGGATGGGTTCCGGGAATTTTCAGCCTCAGATCCATCATACTCGAACTCAACACAAGGGATCCGGCGGTCCAAGGAGGTATGCCTTCTAACGTAAAAAGTGATATCCGAATAATATGCTGGTTCTCAGTGGATGAATCAACATTGAATTCAACCGATGTGCTGTGAACGGTTCACTGCTTCATTTCTGTGCTGTGGCTGACGAACTCGTATTTCTTCTTGTGTTACAACAGATGTCTTAAGCTGAGCACTTCCACCATATATCATTGATGCGCAAGAATTCACCAGCCGTCATGAGAACGTGACTGGCTACATGTACACTTATCTGTGTATCACCAGTGCGTCAGTGGCGCTCAATCTGCAGATGTGCTGACTGCCCGGGTGTTTAGTCTCCCAACCACAGGTATTCGGGGCGAGCGACCAAAAATAAGAATCATTGGGTGTGGAGCACCTCCAGTCCTGACAGCCTGATGATTACATGCCACGCTAATGTAAAGACAAACACTTATCAACATCTTCATCGAATGAAAGAGCAGGGATTTACGTCATCCTGCTACTCAAACATTTATATGTCTATGGGGCTTGTTCAATAGTGCGACAACGTCAAGGCAGCTCGGCGTGGTTGCATCGCTGTGGGGTTCCCAGGAATCACAACCCCTCTCGGAGCCTCGCGGGAAACAAATAAATTTTGGCCTCCATCATCTTTCTCGAAGCGAACTTGAAACTTCATCGCCTTGTGTAGTCTGAAGATAGACCATGAATGCACATCAAGCCGCAAACGCCGCCTTGGAAATGAGCAGGGAACGACTCCCACCGCCGCCACCACCCAAGAAACACAGTCTGCGTGCGAAATATCCTGCGCGGAAAGCGTGAGTAATTTTCTTTTCATCTTCTTTGACATCAATCTCGCGGCATCGGCTCATACTTCGTGGTCAGCAAAGGTACAGCGGCCAACGACGCGAGCGCCAGCGATCAGGACAGCTACCATGCCAATTGTGCAACACGACAGGATGCCACCAGTCTTCCCAATGACGGCAGCAAGGCCGACTCTGTTACTGGCTCCCAGAATGGCTCTGAGTCTGCCAAAAAGGACAAGTACGATCCGGAGGGGCTGACAGGGGTTGGTCGTGCGATCATAGTCGATGGCCTGGGCGGACGGCGAGTTGTCGACGAAGCTGACTGGAAGCAACCCATCCAGACCGACAGTAATCGTGACTTCGCATTGATCATTTCCAAGAACAACTTGAACGGTAAAGATCACCTGCAAATCAAAAGTCCGTTTCTAATATCACTCTTCGAAAACATCATCAAGCGGACCGGCCTTATGGGCATGACGAAGGAAAGCAATGGCATTTTCTTTCCCGAGCCTTATATCCCTCTTTATTGGTGCTACAACGAGATTATTGAGTCCGGGCCTGAAAGAGACCAGTTGAGTCACCAGGACAGCAAAGACTTGCAGTCGCTTCGATATTGGTACGAAAAATGGGCACTTCCCGGGCACAATCGAATCCGGGATACTGTCAGCTCAGGCTTCATCACCTTCGACGATCTGTGGGCTCTATTTCGCCCAGGAGAGATGGTGTACGGCCAGGACAGATTCGAACAACCAGAGCTTGGTGTAGTAGTGAATGTCAAGTACCAGTGGGAATCAAGGGCGGGATTCGGTCCAGAAGGCCAAGTTCACTTCACCATTGAGACATGGTTCCAAGATTGGGACCCCCCGCGCCGAAGATTTGTGAAAAGATACCTGACCAAGCAGTACACGAGCTTTACCGGGTCTTATCCGATCAGCCATCTTGATGTGTACCCGATACAATTCTTCTGTGGCGGAGATCAACTCGAGATTGAAACCT
The DNA here is from genome assembly GCA_023242295.1 of Diaporthe ilicicola. Classification (NCBI taxonomy): domain Eukaryota; kingdom Fungi; phylum Ascomycota; class Sordariomycetes; order Diaporthales; family Diaporthaceae; genus Diaporthe; species Diaporthe ilicicola. The sequence goes on from JALPVH010000207.1 coordinate 65,769, forward strand.
TGCAGCAAAGGTTGGAACAGCGGGGTCGCCGCTGGAAAGGACTTTTGGGCCGTTCTGCCCAACATCTTTACCACGAAGGGCCCGCTCAGTCGAAAGAGGGACTAGAGAAGATAGGTGGTTATTCTGTCGACGAACAGAGAACCAAACATGTAAAGTTCAAGATCATATAAAGAACCAAATTTCTGAGGGCTAACGCTAACCATTGTGCAAATCAGCTCGCAGAGAGGGTCGTCATTGACTCCACTCATCTAGAGCCTGGGCGACAATCAATGTCTGTGACCGTGACAAACGCCACAGACGTGACCCATGGAGTGCCCGAAGCGCAACTGCCTTCACAGGAATTCTCTACGCTTCAAGCACGCCTTTGTCCGTCTATTCTTCAATGCTGTGTTCCACGCACGGCTGTCTGGTATTCCGTCACTATCGATAATTTGAAGCCAATTACTTACAGAAAAGAAGCCATGGATGCTCTGGTGATACCACAAGACAAAAAAGACATGTTACTAGGGCTCGTCGAGGACCATCAGAGAACTGAGTCTCAGGGTGCAATTACTGACTTCATAGCCAATAAGGGCGAGGTAAGCTCTCGCCATGATCAAATATTTCCGCCCAAACTGATCGTTCTTGTTCTTCAGGGCCTGATCATTGTCCTCCATGGCCCTCCAGGCGTTGGTAAAACATTGACAGCTGGTACGTATTGATATGATTATTTTTTCAGAGCGTCTTCTAACGGAGTCAACCCATCACAGAGACCATGGCCGAACATTTAAAGAAGCCCTTGTTCTCGATAAGTCTCGGTCAGTTGTCGGACGCGCAAAATATCGACCATATTCTTGAAACCATCTTCGATTATTCGGTCAAATTCGGCGGTGTTCTTCTCTTGGATGAAGCGGATGTTGTACTGGAAGCGAGGTCCTATGAGAATTTGAATCGTAATGCTCTTGTGTCTGGTAAGTTCATCAAACTCTTATATAAACACTGCCGACTGATAATGCAGGCCGGGACTGTTTCGATCAAAACACTAACATTCTTCGTAGTTTTCCTCCGAAAGTTGGAGTACTACCGAGGAATCCTGTTCCTTACTTCAAACCGGATGAAGTCTATTGATGTGGCTTTCCAGTCCCGGATCTCTGTGGGGGTTAAGTTTGGCCAGATGACCCCTGATATTCGCAGGAAAATCTGGCTCAACTTCATTGACCGATTCGACCAATCGAACCATAGAGCCCGGGATGATTTGAAACAACATATAGATGACATGAAAGAATGGTCACTGAACGGTCGTCAGATCCGGAACGTTTTAAGGCTCGCCCAGTCCCTGGCCTCCGCGCAGGAGAAGCGGCCCGGAGCGTTGCGATACAAGCACGTGGAACGGTTCGCCAACGAGGTCTTGGACTTCCAGGAGATCTTTCAAGAGGATCATCGGACTTCACGCTCACAGCTGGGTATGATCCGCGACCACAAGTTCCTTGAGAAAAGAGCTTCCCAACAGCATCGGTCGTCAGGATCCAGCGGACCACACACCTCACAATTAAGCGATGCTTATACCCCAAGAATTACGAGAGTATTACTCAGGTTGATGGTTAGATATCTTGCTGAGACTCTTCTGACTGTTATCTTTGTATTTTCAATAGGAGACACCCTCCGGTACATGTGTGCCTGTCTATATACATACACTTATGTGCCTAAGTATCAGGAAGACTTTGGTTACTGCAGCTACCCTCTTGCATGGAAATGATATTGTGACCGCATGTGAACCAGTGTAACTTGAAACATCTGCCGAGGAGAAGAGCGTCCTACCACGTTGGGCATGTTTTCCCTCGTTCTTCCCATATACAAGCCGCGGGAAGCTTGAATCGAATGAGTGAACCACCAGTCGGTGCGTCCCGCCCAAGTCCACTAAGCTCTTTGATAACAACATGGCAGGTACCCCAAGGTGACGGAGTTGACCTCCTGTAACGGAACATGTCGCCAAGAAAAGACGGCATGCGCAAGGAGGGTTAGACAGAGACGGACTCCAAAAAAATACCCACAGGCTGTTTTTGACTGTTGTGTAACATATGTGATCGAATGAAATACGGAGGTAGGTATCAACAGTGCGGGGGGGCCTTGCCGAGAACAATCCTCGTCGAGCATCTTGTATTCTCGATTTTTGTCTCCAGACAAAGCTGGCAGCCTGATCTGGCAGACAGGTGTCCAACGATAACATGCCTTTGTACACAAAGCTGCTCGACAACGCTTGCGAATTCGATGTCATCATCGCTGGAGGTAAGACCTGTCAAGAGACAAAGTCAAGGGCAACATTTCCATTTCACCGATGCTAACCATCCGTGTTCAACTCTTCAGGCGGTACGGCGGGCTGCATCGTGGCCTCACGGCTAGCCGATGCGAGCCCGGAGCTCTCAATCCTCGTGGTTGAGTCCGGCCCAAACAACCACAATGACCCGGATGTTATGCACCCGCCTCTTTTCCAGAAGAACCTCAAGCCCAGCAGCCACAAGCAAGTGTTCTACAAGGCAAACAAGGCACCGCAGCTTGCGGGTAGGGAGCCCATTGTGTCCACCGGCGGCCTGCTGGGCGGCGGCTCCTCGGTCAACGCCATGATGTATACCCGCGCCCAGCGCTGCGACTTCGACTCCTGGGACACGCCCGGCTGGTCAGCTGACGATGTGTGGCCGTTCTTGAAGAAGGTAATGCGCTATGATTTTTCCCATATACGAGTATACGAGCCCGTACCACGGCCCCGAAACATAGGGACTGATGGCGAACGTATATAGCTCGAGACATATCACGGCCCCGGAGCCAGCCAACACCACGGATACGACGGGCCTGTGATGGTATCCGATGGTACCTACCGCTGCAAGAAATCCGAAGACGACATTCTATCTGCGGCCGAGAAGGTCGGCTACCCCGAGATGACAGATCTCCAGGACCTGGACACCAACAACGGCTTCGGGCGCTGGCTGCGCTACGTGGGTCCAGACGGCAGGCGATCGGATACCGCCCACGCCTACCTGCACCCGAGACTCGAGGGCGGGAAGCACCCAAACCTGCACGTGCTCGTCGAGTCGCAGGTCCTACGCGTCCTCTTCGAGGAGACAACAGCTGTCGGCATCGAGTACCGGCCCAACCCGGATTTCCAAGCCACCATGCCCCTCACGCTGACGCCCGCGCGGACGGTGAGGGCTCTGCGGATGGTCATCCTGTCCTGCGGCGCCCTCGCGACGCCGCTGCTCCTCGAGCGGTCCGGGGTGGGCGACGCGCGCATCCTGCAGCGCGCCGGGGTGCCGGTGGTGGCGGACCTCCCCGGGGTCGGCCACGACTACCAGGACCATCACCTGGTGAACTACCCGTACAGGACCGACCTGGAGCCTCATGAGACGCTCGATGGGATCAACGCAGGGCGCGAGGACCAGCAGGTGCTGATCGATAGCAGCGCGAGCATCATCGGCTGGAACGGCACGGACATTTGCTCGAAGCTGCGGCCCACGGAGGCTGAAGTCACCACCCTGGGGCCGGCCTTTCGCGAGGCCTGGGACCGGGACTTCAAGGACGTCCCGAGCAAGCCGCTGATGCTCATGGCCGCCTTTTCGTACTATTTCGGAGACGCGTCTGCTGTGCCGCCCGGGCAGTATATGTCCATACTTAATTATACGGCGTAAGTTAATCCCCCCACCCCCCAGTTCTAGATAGAAACAATAGCCCCAGGGGGTATCAGGATATAGCACCATCCCAGGACATGGCGCTTGTCCAACTCACCCGCCACCATTCCCACAGATATCCATACTCGCGTGGCCATGTGCACATCACCGGGCCGAGCATCACCGACCCAATCGACTTCGACGTCGGCTTCTTCTCAGACAGGGGCGACATCGACCTGAAGAAGCACGTGTGGGCGTACAAGAAACAGCGCGAGATCATGCGCCGCACGCGCCTGTACCGGGGCGAGCTCACGGCCGGCCACCCGCGGTTCGCCGCCGCCTCGGGCGCTGCGTGTGTCGAAGAATGCGGCGGCGGCGGCGCTGTTGGTCATCACGACGTAGGAGGTGACATCGGTTACTCCCCCGAGGACGATGCGGCCATCGAGGCCTGGCTGCGCGAGAACGTGCAGACCACTTGGCACTCGCTGGGGACTGCCAAGATGGCGCCGGTCGAGCGCCTCGGCGTCGTTGATGAGGCTCTCAGCGTGCATGGTCTGCAAGGCCTGAAGCTGGCTGATCTGTAGGTTTCCATTGTTGAGTTTCCCCCCCACCCACTCTCCCTACCCAGCCACTCCTTTGTGTCTCAGGGTTCGACTTAAGTTGGTTGCTTCTTCAATCGTTGTTAACAGTTCTATGTTCTGTAGGAGCATCGTCCCCGAGAACGTCGGCGCGAACACGGCGAACACGGCCATGGTTATTGGCGAGAAGGCTGCGGACATGTTCGTCAGGGAACTGGGTCTGGCACGTGCTTAAGGAGGACAGATCTGGAGACCTATAACTGTTGCCTGATGACTGCTGTACGCCACTTCGTGATCTCTAATTCTGGGGTTGCCCCAATTTTAATGGCTCTGTTCAGGTACACTCGTTCAGTCAGGATTTGCTTTAGAATCGTTCCAAAGACCGGTCCCCAGCAGTGTATTTTTATCAGTGTAAATCGATGATTCAATTCTTGATTGAAAATGCCGACGTAGATGCTCGATTGCACTTATGCCAGGCCTGAGTACCTGGATAAGTTGGAGTAGATGCAGACTGAGGCGCAGGGGCTTCCATGTAGGGACCCTCGGGACTCATTGAGCTCTGAATCTCGCCGACAACTCTGGTTTCGTCACTAAACAGAACAGTTCCGAGTCTTGTTACTTGAGACTCGGTCGTCTGTGCATTCTGTTGTGATGCCCCTAGGTAGCTATATTGAACGAGTGGAAAGTGCCTATAAAGGCGGCCAGGGCAGTAGACCGAGATTCTCGGACGGTGCGAAATTTAGTCACGACGTAGACGAAGCTATATACAAGCGATGCAAGGGGCGAAAAGCCTTGACAGAGCCTAAATCTATATTATATTGTAGAGAATCTTTGCACGCATTAGGGAGCAAAGAAATAAAATATATATAAACGTTCCACTCGATTTAGCATATTACGGCCCTTTAGGGAATATGCTAAATAGTTATATATATTTATTACTAGCCCTAATCTTTTTAAATTTTATTACTAGCTTTAATCTTTTAAATAAAATTGCTAGCCCTAATCTTTTAAATATAATTACTAGCCCTAATCCCCCCTAAAACGCTTAAAAAATTAATAAAATGTATTATAACCCGAAGCTTATAAGGCTTATCGGCATATATCGCTTATAATAACTAAGCGTTCTTAATATAAGTAATAATATACTATCTTATATTAATATATTATTAAAAATAAAGTAATAATAATAAAGCTATAATTATATAGTATAATTAAAAGGTATATAATAATAAAAAAACTTAATTATTTAAATAGGCTAAAAGCTTAATTAATATTAAAAAAATATACCTTATAATAACTTTAATATATATACTCTTTAATAAAGATTTTTTTTATTATAAGCCTATAAGAGAAAATATTTATATAGTTTTTTTATTTATTATAAAATAGCAGAAATTAAACTTATAACTTTAAAGCTATAAAAAACTATTTTTATAAACCTTTTCTTTATTATATAAGGGTAGAAATTAAATTTAAAACTTTAAAGCTATAAGGAAATATTCTTATAAACCTTTTCTTTATAAAGTAAGGGTAGAATTTAAACCTATAACCTTAAACTTATAATAGGATATTTATATAAGCCTTTTATTTATAATAAAAGAGTAAGGATTAAACTTATAACCTTAAAATTATAATAAGATATCTTTATAAGCCTTTTCTTTATAATAAAAGGGTAAAGATTAAACTTATAACCTTAAAAGAAAATATATTTTTATATTTCTTTAATAATAGCTTTATATATACTTAAATATAGTAATATAAACTTTTTTAAAAAGAATAACTTTAAATAAGTAAAAGGATAGCACTTTATAATTAATAAAAAATAGCTTTTTATTTTTAAGATAATAATTTTAAATTAAATAATACTATTATAATAGAAAAAAAGTAATAATAATATATAGATATACCGTTTAAATACTTTAATAATATATTATATATATATATAAAGTATTATTAAATATATATCTATTTAAGTATAATATAAATTTAATTATATATTTAAGTAAATATATAGTTTACTATATATTAAAAATACTTAAAACCTTTATTTTAATATATATCTTTTTATTTACTTTTAAAACTTATATTATAATTATAATTATAATTATATAATAATAATAATAATAATAATAATAATACTTTTTTTACTTTTTTTTTTATATTTATTAAAATAAAAAGTTAAATATAATTATTAATACCCTTTAATTTACCTATTTTTAACTTATAATTATATAGAAATTATAATTATTTAAGCTATAAAACCTATAGTTATATATAAGTCTTTTATATATAAATAATATAGCTTTAATCTTTCTTTTTATTAACTTTATTTATTACTTAATTAAATATATTATATAATAAATATTACTAATATATTAATAGCATTAACTTTAACCGCTTAATAAGTAGTTTAATATATAATAAAGAAGGGAATTTACTATAAATAATAAATTCGCTATAAATTTATAATAAATTCACTATATCTTATATATATTAGTATATATAGTAAATTTATAGTAAATTTACGGTAAATTTACTATAAATTTACTATAGGTATACAAATAGAAAAGCCCTATAAATTTATTAGGAATTTATAGGCTATTAATCTTATACTTTTCCTATTATATAGTAGCTATAATTATATACCCTAGCTATATAATTATTTATATAGATTAGGTTATAATTATAGTTATTAACTATCGGATTATAATTATAGTTATTAATTATTAGGTTATAATTATAATTATTAACTATTAGATTATAATTATAATTATTAATTATCGGGCTATAATTATAATTATTAGCTATTAAAATCTTTTTTTTTATTATATATAATAAATTTACCACTATTTTATTAATTATTTTACTATAATATAACCTTTTAATTATATAACTTAGATTTATAATTTTTATTTATATTTTTACTGCCGTTATTTAATTTTATTTTAATAAATAATATAAAAGTTTTTTTTTAACTTTATACCGCTATTTCCTTTTATTATTCCCTTTTTCTAATTATTTTTAATTAAAAGAAAAAAGATTTTATTAAAATAGCTATATCTTTTATTATATAATAGGTATTATATAAGAGATATATAATTATATATAACCCTTTTAAGTTAAGCTATAAGTAATTTAAAGCTATTTACCGATAAGCTATATTAAAAGAAATATTTCTTATTTTATAATAATAATTAAAAAATTAAAATTTTATAAGAATTATTAAGGTAAACCTTATATATTAATATTAGAAGAACCGGAAATTAATTAATAATTATTATCTATATTTACGGTTATATTTAATAATTATTAATTAAAAACTTAAAATATATTAAAGCGTATTAAAGAAATTTTAACCTACTTAATTTAGCTTTTAATTATCTAAATTCTAAAAAAAATTATATATTATAAAAACTGCTATTAATAAGAATACTATTTTAAGGCGTTACTTTTAGCTAAAAGGCTATATTTAGTATATTCTATTTATATATAATATATAAGATCCTATATTTAAAAAAAGCGTAAAAAAGATAAAAAAGCTATAAGGAATAGCTTTTTAAATTATAAAGGGAATTAGCTAAAACCTTTAAACCTTTTAGGCTATTATTATAAAGCCCGATATAACGGAAAAGATTTATTTAGCTTAATTAGTAATATCTAAGTCTTAAGATAAAAACGAAAATACTATTATTTAAATATTATACCGAGCTATTTCCCCCTATATAGGGCTATCCCGAACCCCGGCTTATAGCGCTTTTATCTCGGAATTCCTACTTTTAAATTTTATTTTTAAATTAATTAATAAATTACTAGCCTTTTTAAAAAATATTTATATACCTATATTTCTTAGATTAAAAATAGTAAGCTATAGCTAAAGCTATATTATCCTAAGCTTTTTAAGCCGGTTAAGCTAGATTTACCTTAAGGATTAAATTAGCCGTTAAATAATCTGCCCTAAGGCTATTTAAGTAATTCTTTTAAGAATTAACTATATTTTTTAATCTTATTCCCTTAAGCTTCTAATATATCTATAAAGCATTACTTATAGCTTCCGAAGCCTTACCCTTATATAATAAAAAAAAAGTATTTAAGCTATCTAAATAAAATAATAACCTATATATATATAAAACTTTTATTAATAATAAAAATAAAAATTATAGCTAAGGGTATTTAGATTTACTTAATTCCTTTAATAATAATATATTATAAAACTTATTTAATTTTTATTTAGATAAGGAATTTAAAAATATTAATATTAAAAGATTTAAACCTTATAATAATTAAAATAACTTTAAAAAGCTTTTTTAAATATTTTATATAAATAGAAAAGTAATTATTTAAAAAAACCTTTAAAGATTTATAAATTACTATAAAACCTATATTATTAAGTATAATAACCGAATATATTAATTATATTATAACCTATTTTTTTACCTTTTTAGTATAATATATCTATAGTTTTAAATTACTTTTAACCCTAGGAAATAATATACTTTTATTATAAGTAGCTATAACCTTTAAGCGCTTTAAAAGTAATACTTATTAAATAATTTTAATATATTATAGGATATTATAAAAACTTTTTTTTATTAATAAAAATACTTATAAGCCGATATATATTATAAACGGAATATTTAAAAGTATATTTAATATATATAATAATTTATACTTTTTATTAAATAGCTGGAATTATTTATTGCTTATAATATATAAAACTAAATAGATAAAGCTTTTATTATTTTATACTTTAATAAACCTAGGGTTAAAGCTAACTTTTAAAACCTTAAAAACCTTTTAAAAGATAAGCAGAAGATATAATATCTTTAGCAGAAAAATTATATAAAGATATAGCCACTACTAGCTATAACTAGCTATTAATAAATCTTAAATATATTATTAAAAACCGCTATTATCTTATTACCTATTTATATTTATATATTAATTAATTTATATAGCAGAAATTAAGGCTATAGGCTTTATTTATAAAATATCTACTAAATTTATCTTAATAACTATATCCCTAAATCTATTTTTTATAATATAATGGCGGAATAATATTAAAAGCTTATAAATATTAAAAAAGCCCTTTAAAATTAAGAAAATATTAGGGCTATTTAAGCTTTATTTTAATAAAAGCTTATAATAAATATTATTATATAAAATAGGTTAATATATTAATATAGATTTTTAAATAACCGTAAACCTTTATATTTATATTGCTAGTTTAGTATATATAATAATTAAGGAAATTTTTTATCCGATATTATTTAAATATTTAATATTAATAATAGTAAATTCTAATATAATATATTCTATAAGAAAAAACTTTACTTTTAAGGTTATTACCTTATTAATAATAACTTAAAAGTCGGGTATAGTAATAAGGATATTAAAACCTATATAAAGGATTAAAAAGCGGAGTAACTATAAAATAAAAAACCTTAATATAAAGAGGAAAAAACTAGCTATTAGCTTATAAATAAAATCCCTTTTTATATTTTAAACCCTTTATAATAAGAATCTGCTGCTATAGATAAAGAACTATATATAAATAAATATTATTATTAATCTTAATATCTTATTTGCTATAGCTATAAAGTAATACTGCTTATAAAGAAAATTTATAATAAATATTTATTAGCTTATAAGTTAATTACTTAGCGTATTTAAATATAAAATACTTAATAAACCGGTTTTATATTTTAAATAAATAAGCTATTAAAGGTTTTTCCTATTAAAGGAAGTAGATATATATATATATATATTTAAACTTAAAGATTACCGAATAAACTAATATTTACCGCTTATTATAATATAGATATATTATAATACGCTATATCTATAAATATTTTAGATAAATTATTAAATATTAATATTAATTAAAAAGTAAAAGTAAATATTTATAATATTAGCTATATTAAGGCATTTAGCTAGGTAAAGTTTAATATTTACTATATAGCTATTATAAAAGATTAACCTATAATTATTATAATATAAATAAATACCTAGATATTAAAAAACTTATAAGTAGGCCTTTTTATTAAATAAGAATTTATAATACTGTATTAAGTAAATATCTTAAACTTTATTAATAAAATTATTTTTAAATACTTTAGTAAAGTAGCTATATTTACCGTAATATATACTAAGGCGCTAAAGTATAACTATATAATAAAAGCTACTATAAACGTTACCGTTTTACCTTATTTAAACCGGCTAATATCTATTATAATAGCTTTATAGAAAAAATAATTACCTTTTTATTCCGGCTTAAGTAAAAAGGCTAGGTTAATTATTTAATAAGCTATAATATATATAGAATTATAGCTATAAATTAATTTCTATATCTATTATAAATTTCTAAAAATAGCTAATTAAAAATATTTTCTTCTTTTATATTTAATTTTATAAGGTAGTCCTTATAGAAATATAGTATTTAAGTAATTATAGATATATCTTTATTCCTTAAAAATAAGTAATTCTTTTTATAATCTATATCCTTTAATTTAACTACCCTTTTTAATATACTAGATAAGGTTAAATTACTTATAGCTTAAATACGCTTTTTACTAGATTTATTAAAATTACTAAATATAAAGAAATCCGATAAGCTAATTCCTATAAACTTTTAAGATTAGCTCTATATAAATAGAAAATTAGGGATATTTAAGATTAAGGACTTATCGGAGATTAAGTTATCTAATAAAGTTTATATTTATAATATATCTCCTTAATTTATTATTAACGCTTTTTAATTAATAGATAAATTTAGCTATATATTTAAGGATTTCGGATTAATTAATATGCTAAAATTCTATTAAATAAAGATTTTATTAATAAAAGGCTAATAGAATTAAAAAGTTAATAAAAAACCCTATTACTTAAGTAAAGAAAATTATAAAATTATTAATAAAATTATAATTAACCTATATAATAAAAGCTATATAAAATAAGTAATTATTTTAACTCCTTTTAAAGCTTTTATTTTTATAGTTTAATAAATAGTAAATAATTAGTAAAAAGGAAAATTAATTATTAATTTATAATTCTTTAATAAAGTTATAATACCGGATATTTACCTTTTTTCTTTTTAGTTTAAGGTTATTTATAAAATTTATAATAAAGCGTTTTTATTAATAATAAATATAAATCTTTTCTTTTATTAATTTATAATTTATCTGCTATACCGTAATAGATTTATAATAATAAGCTATTATAGCTAAAAGAGATTTAAAGTAGCTATTATAGGCTTTTAAAACTTCCCTACCTATATTTAAAGATATATAGATTATCTATTTAAATTATATTAATTGTTTATAACTGCCTTTATAAATAATATAATTATCTTTTCTAATATAGCCGGAAAGTATATTTAATATCTTTATTAAATTTTTAAATTCTTTTCCGAAAAAAATATATTATTTTTATTTAAAAAGTTCTTTTTTAAATATCTATCTATAAACCTGCTTAACTTTTATATAAATAGGCTTAAACTATATAATATAGATAATAGGGTTTAAACCCTAATTAAACTTTAATTTCCCGATATATTATAATAACTAAAAAAGTTTATAAAATTAACCGGATATCTATAATATTTAATTTTAAAATATAGCTAAAGAGTTAATCCCCTATAATATAAAAAGATATAAATACTAGCAGCTGCTTAATCGGAAGGAAAACTATTTAAAGAAAACTTTTATAAATAATATATTAAAAGGGCTAACTTTAACCCTATAAAGCTAAAATAGAAAGTATTTATAAATCTATAAGCTGCCCTTATTAAGCTAAATACCCTATTTTACTAGGATTTAAATAAAGCCTTATTTATATAGCTAAATACCTTTAAGGAAATAGGCTTTTTAAATATAGCCTTTTAGCTAGCTAATAATATATTTTAAAATAAAGTATTCCCGATTTTATAAATATAAATACGCTTAATATTCTACCTTAGTAAAACTATTAATATTATTAAAAAAAAGTATTAGCTAACCGAATTTAAAGTTATATACTTAATATAGCTAATTAAAAAGCTTTATACCGTTATAAAATTAAGCAGAATCTAACTAATTTATATATTAATAAACTATATAGCTATAATTAATATAATAAAATAAGTATTATTAAAGATTATAAATAAAATTAAAATAAATATAAAACTTATATTAGCTTTAAAATACTTAAGCTAATATTAATTTAATATTTATTATATCTCTAGAATTATTAATATTATTACCGATACGCTATCCTATTTACCTATTTATTAAAAGCTTAAAAAGAATAAGGGTATATTAAATAAGCTTTTAAAAGAAGCTATTTATATTATTTCCGAAGTATATATTAACGATTTATTTAAGAATTTAATAATTTATAAATACTTTAAAATAAAAAAATAGATTAAAATTATTTAATAATTATAAAATTCTAACCTTTAAATAATTATACTATTTAAATTTAAACTATATAGCTTATTATATCTTATAAAATATTCCGGTAAATACCGATTATATATACCGCTAAAAACCGCGGATTAACTTATAGCTAAAGCCTATAACTTTAAATATTACTTTAAGGAGAATAAGGTTTACTATAATTTAATAAACTAATATATTATTTATAATTATAAATATAAGGTTGCTATATATATTAGGCATTATTATATATACGCCCTAAACCGGAATAATAATTAAAAACCTTTTAATAAAATATAATTTATACTTTTATTATTAACCTTATTTTATATTATAGCTATAGATTTTATTATAAATATATCCGAAATCCTAGCTATATAAATATTATAGAAATTACCTATAGCCTTTTTTTTTAACTTTTTTATAACTATTATAAATAAATTTTTTAAAGCTACCTTTATTATCTTTAATAATACCGTTTATACCGCTTAAAACTAGGCTTTTATATTGCTTTATATATTATACCTTAGCAACTAAAGTATCTTTAAAAGAATTATCTTAAATAGGAATAAAAAATTTATTTTTAAATTCTAACGCGGTATATAGGACACCTTAAAATTAAAGCTATTTTTCTTTACTATATAATACCTATAAACTAATAAATAATTTAAAATAAAAAACCGGATAATAGAAATAGTAATATAGATATAAATAATTATATATCTAAATTATAAATAAATAAATATATTTCTTACCCTATAATTTAATTTAAATAACGCTTATAATTAAGCTATAAAATACTTAGTAAATTAAATCTTATATAGATTTAACCTAATTAGTATTACCTTAATAAAAGAGATAGCTTTTCTAGTATTAAGAAAGGTATATTAAAAGAAAGTATAACTTTTATTTACTAAGGCCTAGATATTTATAAAATACTATTATAATTTAAAATATCGCTAAATATAGCTTTATTTAAGTAATTAGGTATATATCGATTTAGATACCGGATATTTACTATTAGATAAGCTTTTAAAAAAGCTATTAAAATAATATATAGGCCTATTTAAGATTTTTAAAAAGATAAGTAAGCTAGCTTACCGGCTTAAGCTAGCGCTATATATAAATATCCACCTTATAATCTCTATAATATAGCTTACGCTAGCCTAGCCGCCCTTATTAAATCTATATAGTTAAAAATACCCTTAAGGCGAGGCTATAAATATAAAGGATAATATTAATAACCTAAAAGCCTTTAAGCATTATAAAATTAGCTATATTATTTAAAAAAAAGATTATAAAATAGGATAAGAAAAATTAATTATAAAATACCTTATTAAATAAGCTAATTATTTAAACTATTATAATATATAAATATTAATAAATTATCTTTATATAGATAATTTAATTTAAGATTTTAAGGCTAAATAATTCTATATAAATAGGCTTTATACTATAGCCTATATAAGGGATAATAGCGAGCCTATAAGCTTAAAGCTAGGCAAGCTGCCTATTATAGCTATATATTAATAAAGCAGGCTATTAAGCAGATTAAGCTAGGCTATAGCCTTACTAGCTTAAAAGCTAAATATATACGCTTAAGTAAATAAAGGTATATATCTAATAAATTTATAATAAATTTATTATAAACTCCCTAACCTAACTATATAAAATATAAACCTCTTTACTTAATTACTTATTTACCTTATCTTTTTATTATATATTTTATATAACTTACTATTTACCGCTATATTAATTTTTATAAATTATACCGCTATTACGCTATATACCCTTTTTACTTATATAACTATATTTACTTTTTATAAGCTGCCTAAATAAAATAATCTACCTTATTATTAAATAAGTTTATAACTATACCGGATTTCTATATTATATTATACCTAATAAGCTAAAACCCTAATATAGCCTACCTATAATAAAGCTATATTATAAAGTATTGCTATATAGTAGCCGAATCTTATAAGGTAGAAAAACTTTTATTTAAGGAATATTATTAAATAGTATACCTTTATAAAGGTAAAACCGCTATAGCGCTTAAAATATATATTATATTATTTTAATATAACGCGTTTTTATTACGCTATAAAGGGGATTATATAGCCTTCTATATAACCTTTTATAAAAAGGGATATAATAAGCTGCCCGATTATAAGGTTAAGTATAATATTTATATACTATATAATTTGCTATTTAACTATTTTATTAGCTATATTATTTTATAAGAATAAGCTTAAATATAGCTATAATAATTCCCTATCCTTATTTAGGTAAATTAGGAATATACCCTATATAAAGGCTAAAAACTTTATAAGAAAGGCTAAACCGGTTAATAAATACTATTTAACTTAAAGCTAATATTTAGCAATATTTAAAATTATATACCTAATAAAACCCTATCGAGTTTCTTAAGCCTCTTTCTATATAGCCCCTTTATTAATAATTATACTTATAAAACCCTAAGAAACTAAGCCTTTACTATAGCTCCCTTATTTAAAAGCTGTAATTATAAGGGCTAATTTTTTAATAATAATAAGACTATTAATATAACGGTTAAAAAGGCTATAGCCGTTACCTTTACTACGGCTATACTTACTTATATAAGTAAAAACCTAGATAGCTATCCGCTATAATAGTATATTAGGGCTAAAATTAATTATCCTAATATTATATTATTAGCTTAAAAAGCTAAAGCTATTTTAAAATAGGATAATTAATATAAAACCCCTAAAATAGTAATATACTACCTTAATATTAAAACCCTATTTAAGTTTATTAATAAGCGTATTTATATTATTAGTAATAATAATAAAGAGAATAAGCCTATATATTTAAAGGTATTTAAGTTTATTATAAATAACCTTTTTCTTTTATCTGGTATTATTAAGGCTGCTTTTACCTTTTTAGCTAAAGCCGATATTACTACTTTTTTAACCTTAATTAAAAAGCAATAGTATTTCTAAGCAGTATTTACCTATATAAGTAAGTTTAATAAAATCGGTGCTAAAAACTTTAATATAGCTAGCCCTATTATAATTACTATTAATAATAAAACCGATATAGCCGCTAATTACTATTTATTTATTAGTAAGGCTTATATTATATTTACCTTTTTTATTAATAGTAAAAAGCTTATTGCTCTAATACTTATTTTTATTATTTATAGCCTAATTAAGGCTATAATAATTATAAAATTTATTAATAATACTAATAATACCGTTTATCTCCTTATATACTTTATTTTATATAATATTTTATATTATAAGGCTAACTTTAGTATTATTAAGCGCTATTATAATAATAATAATTTAGTTAATAACTCTGCTATTAAAGATATATAGATTGCTAAGTATATAAGTAATATCTATAAAAATTTTAAAAATCGATTTAAGCGCTATATTATAAGTTTACTTAACTATACTATAGTATACGGTATTATTAAAACTTTTATACTATTCTTTATAAAGATTAATTAAATTATTAATACTATATCTTACAAAAGTATTTAATCTTTTTAAAAAGCGGTTACCGGCTTAGCTAACTTTAATACTAGCTTTTATAAATAAATCTGCTAACTATTATATTACCTATATTACTATCTTTTTAAGCCTATAAATAACCTTTTAGCAATTAGTTAAATTAGATAAATAATAATAATTCTTTTTACTTTTATTTAATATAATAAATTCCTATAGAAAATATAACTATCGCTTATTTATATCTTTCCTTTATACTTTTTTTATATTTTATCTCCTTTTTAATTATTTCTATATTTACCTTTATTACTATTTATATAGTTAATTACTATATATATCGTTTACTTATTATATTCTTCTATTTTAACTTATTTAAATATTCTTTTTAAGCCTAGCCGGTAAATTTATAATAAATTTATAAGGCTTAGGCTAGCCGGTTTTATCTAGAGATAAAATATATATAGGGGGGGTAATTAATATATAATAAAGAAGGGAATTTACTATAAATAGTAAATTTGCTATAAATTTACAGTAAATTTACTATATCTTATATATATTAGTATATATAGTAAATTTATAGTAAATTTATAATAAATTTACTATAAATTTACTATAGGTATATAGATAGGAAAGCCCTATAAATTCACTAGGAATTTATAGGCTATTAATCTTATACTTTTCCTATTATAGTTTAAAATATTATCTTTAAGCTATAGCTTAAATACTTTAATAGCTAGCCTTTTAATAATACTAATATTAAAAAAGTTATAAATCTTCTAGCTATTTATTCTTTAATAATTAGTTTATTTTATTAAATAAATATTAAAAACTTTTTAATTAATTATAATAATATTATTACTATTATAGTTTAAGTTATTAATATTATTAAGGCTTAGCTATACCGAAAATATATTATAAAATTTAAATTATAATTAAGCTATATTATTAATCTAGCTTAAATAAATCTTAAATATAATATCCTTATATATTATTATATTAACTATATATATAATTAAAAGTTTATTAATTAATAATAGCCTATTAGCTTTATTTTTATTTTAATAAAACTTAATTAATTAATATACTTTCCTAGTAGCTCTCCGGCTATATCTAATATATCTATAGCTATTATATTTACTTTTACCCCTATAACTATATCTCTTTCCCCCTTTCTTTCTTTTTAGTAAATAACTTTAAAAGAAATTAAGGCTTTTTTTTAAAGAAATTTAAAAAGTATTAATAATTAAAAGGTTATTAATTTTCGTTTTATTATTATATAGCTTATTAAAGTATATAATAAGGCTAAGAAGTATTTCGCTTAAAAGAATTATAAATACTAATAAAGTTTTATTATAAAGAATTAAAATAATATTAAAATAAAAGATAATAAGAGTTAATCTTAATTTAATAATATATTTAAATATAGTTTTTTTAAAGATATTATAATATTAAATATATCTACCCCTGCTATAAATTTATCCTTTTAAACTTTATTAGTAAATATAGATATATAAAGGTTAAAAAAAGAAGAAAAGTTAAAAAATAAACCTTTAAAAAGGGTATTTAATAGTAAAATAAGGAACTTTTTATATAAGCAATATTTAAGAAATCTATATTAGATAGCAGTTATTTTTATTTCTATACTTTTAATCCGGCCCTTTTATTTTTTAATATTAAGGATATAGATAAATATTTAATCCCCGGTATTTAAAAAACTTTTATTAATAATAAAGCGGGCTAAGGGATATATTTAATTTTTAATTAATAGTTATTTTAATAAGTTTAATTAAGTATATTTATATATTAATAAAAGGTAATAATTAAGAAAGTATATAAGCGTTTAGCATTTTTATATTATATAAACTTTTATAATAAGCTTAGTTAAAGAGAGTTATTCTTAAATAATTTATTAAGGGTTAATTATTATACTATCTTATTTATAAGGTATATAAAGATTTAATATATATATATTTAGTTAAGCGCATTACTATTTTATATATACGCTTATTATTTTATATATACGCCTTATTAAGCGTAGTTTTAATTTATATATACCTAGTAAAAAAGCATTACTATTTTATATATATTATAATATATATTTAGTTAAGCGTATTATTATTTTATATATATACTTAACTAGGTATATACTTAATTTATATATACGTTTAATTAAATATACTATTATTTTATATATACGTTTTATTAAATATAATTTTAATTTATATATATTTAGTAAAGGGGCATTTCTATATACGCTTAATTAAATATATATTTAATCTATATATACCTAGTAAAAGGGCATTATTATTTTATATATATATTTAATTAAGCGCAGCTTTAATCTATATACGCTTAATTAAATATATTATTATTTTATATATACACTTAATTAAATATAACTATATTAAAAATAAAACCTTTATTTTAGCTTATATAATCTTTATATTTATTATTAAGCTATAATTAATTAATATTAGCTAAATATAAATATTACTTAAAAGGGATTAATAAAGTTAGAAAAAGGTATAATATATTATTTATTTACTTAATTAATACCTTTTATTTAAAATCCCTTAACCTATAAAATTAATTATAAAGATTTTTTAATCTTTATTATATATTACCCTTTTATATTAGATCCTTTTTATAAATAATATTTAAACTTACCGATAGCTATTAAAAAGCTAATTATTAAAAAGCTTACTATTAATATTAAGTAAAAGTAATATTAATAAAAATCTAGCTAGTATTATAATAATACTAGTAATCTTTAATATATTAAAAGCTAGTACTATTTTTAGCTAGCTTAAAGTTTAATAAAGTAAATAATAATTTAAATATTAAGCTTTTAAGCGTTTTAATCTTAAAGATAACAATATAAGTTAAGCCAGTAATAAACTATTAGGCTATAATATTTAAAATAGCGCGGTTTAATATTATATCTTAAGACTTATATATAGTAATAGTATATATAATTATTAAAGTAAACTATATATAAATATAAGTAGCTTTACCCTTTTTAAAATTTTATTTAAATAAAAAGATAAAAATAATATTATTTAATAATAAGTTTAAAAAGTAAATAAGGCTATTATACTTATCTATTTAAACTATAATAATAAAGGGTGCTATATTTTAAAGCTTTTTAATATTAATAGCTTAGGTAATATTATAAATAACCCTTATTACGCTATTAATAAAGCTAATAAAAATTTATAGGTTTTTAATTAGTATTATATAAACATTATAGTAAAAAGAAAAAGTATTATATAAATTACCGGTATCTTTTAAATTAACTATTAACTATTTTATTTATTTAAGTTCCCCTATTAAGCTGGAACGATAATAAATATCCGAGAAGGATAAG
The DNA here is from genome assembly GCA_023242295.1 of Diaporthe ilicicola. NCBI lineage: Eukaryota > Fungi > Ascomycota > Sordariomycetes > Diaporthales > Diaporthaceae > Diaporthe > Diaporthe ilicicola. Next base: position 85,257 of record JALPVH010000207.1, read on the forward strand.
GTATAATATATTTTTTAAATTAATATAGTAGGTTTTGCTATATAGAACTTTTTATAATAACTTATTAATCTGCTTTTATAAGCCTATCTATAGTTAAAAGCCGCTATTTTGCGCTAGTAGCTATAGCGTTAAGCTATATCTATTTACGCCGGTGCTATTAATAAGCTATTAGCTTTAATATAAACCGGTTTATCGAGGTTAAAGCTATTGCGGGCTATAAGCTAGTCTAACGCCGTTAAGCACTACTAATATATAAAAGTGCTATTGCTATATAATTTAGATAAGTTGCTCGAAATAAGCGATATTAAAAAGCCGCTATTGCCCTAACTAAGGTTTTAGCTCTACTTAAATATATACCTATCTAGTAAAACCGAGCAATTACTATAACCTTTTCTGTAAAACCTTTTAAAAGCAATTATTTAGCCGAAACCGAGATAACTATTAGTTAAGCTTAAACTACTACTTATATACGCTTAAAACCCTTAAATTAAGTAAGGCTACTATATTCTATTATTTAGATATATAAATTTAACAACTTTGCTATAAATAGCTATAGAAATAAACTTTATTTATAATAAGTAAATCTTTACCTTAGTAAGAGATTCTTTTATTAAGGTAAAGAAGCGTAAAGATAAAAACCCTTCCTTATTCTAATAAATCGATATATTTATTAGCACCTTAAAGATATATAAAATCTATTTAAAAGAAATAGAGAAGTTTATTACCTATAAAGTAAGAATTTATAATAAGCTAAAAGGAAATAAGCTAAAGGGAAATAAGGATATTAATTATTTAATACACTTTTTTAAAAAGGTTTACCTTTTATTTAAATAAATTAAAGAAATAAAGCTTAATTATAGAAATATAATATAGTTAAATAAAATTTAATTTAAAATAAAATATAATTATAAATCTTTTAACCTTATATTTAAAAGGGTTTAAATTAACTATTATTATATTAAATCTAATATTTTTAGCTTTATAATTAATAACTATAATATTTAAATATTTTAAATATATTATATTAAATTCTAATACCTTATTATTAATATTATAGATATATAAAGCATTATTAAATTATTTAATTTTATTTAAAGAAAGTATACTTTATATATAATTTAATAATATATATTAATATAATTAAATAGGCTTATTATATTATAGTATATTAAAAGCATTATAAAAGTTAACTTAATTATTACTTTATTACCGGATAATTTATTATAGCTTAATAACTTTAATAAATTATTTATAAGTAAGATAGCTAGCTTTATTATAAAGCTATTTTAGCTCGGAATTATTAAAAAATAACGGCTTTATAGTAATAAGGGGAAGCTAATAAAAGTTGCTTATAAGAATAATATTATAGCTATTAAACTATAAATCTAAATATTTAAATATTTAATATATATATTAGTTAATAAAATATATTATATAATAGCTAATTATTAACTTTTTATTAATTATAAAATATTTAGTATTTTAAAGCTTATTTTAAAAATTAATTATCTTTTAAACCGATAAGTTTAATAGCTTCTTTAAGGTAACTATTATAATTAAAATTTTAAAAAAGGAATAAATTATTTAACTATTAATAGTATTAGCTATAACGCTAATAAAAGTAAACTTTTCGATAATATAATAAGTAATATTATAAGCTACCGAAATATATTATATTATTATAAAAATTAACTTAAATATAAATAACTTACTTATATTATTAAGCTTATTAATTTAAAAAAGTAATTAATTATTATAAAAGTATATATAATTACTACTATATTAACTATTATTAATAAAGCCCTTTTAATACTTTATAACGGTATTATATAATAAATACTATTTTATATTAAAGCTATTAATAGCTAATTTCGAAAAATCTTTATTATTACTTAAATTTAAAAGGTTTATAAAGTATATCTCCTTTTAAAAGTTTATTCTCCAGATATATAACTCGGGATAATATTTAATATAAGGCGCTTAATTATATTAATAGTTAATCTTATAGTTTTTAAATAGCTTAATATTATTTATATTTATTTTTTAGCTTAAGAGCTAAATAATAAGTAGCTATTAATTATTCTCGGTTATATATTTATATTTAATATTTAAATTCTTTTAAAAACCGTTATTATTAATATTAAGCGGGATATCGCTATAATTATAGAAATGGCAGCAGTTAGCTATAGCAAGTATAGCTAATTAGTTAGCTATAACCTATCGGCCTAATAGATAGTCTAGCCGAAATACTTCCTATAGACTAACCTATAGCTATTACCTTTTTAATAATGGCTTTAACTTAATAATAACTATAAATCTAATTAATCGAGTTATTTTTACCTATTACTTTCTGCTTTTATATATATATACTTTAGCCTAATTAATACTAATTAATAATTATTTAGCAATCTCTAATAATAAGGTTAAAAAGGTAGATTTTAATTATTATTAATTATAGGCTTATTATTATTAGCTTTAATTTATATTAATTAAGCAATAACTTTTATATTAAAATCGTAATATTTTTAAATTTAGTAGCTATTACCTATATCTAGAAAATATTAAAATTAGCTATTAGCTACCGCTTATAACTATTATTAAATTCCCTTATATAAAAAAACTATTAATAAAAACGTTTATAACCTCCGGTATATTTTATTATACTTATCTTTTCTATTATTAACTTTTTTTTAATAAGCTTTTTTTTCTAATTAACTTATTAAGTAGCTATTATAGTTATATATTATAATCCCTCCCTTTTTTAACCTTTTCTTTAGCCTAAGCTAAAAAAAACGTTATAATTAAAAGCGCCCTTTCTTTTAACCCTTTCTTTCTTAAACGCTTTTTTAACCTTTCTTTCCTTTAACCCTTTTTTTCTGCCTTTATAATAAATATAAATTAAAACCCTTAAAAGCCTAAAAACCGAAAAAAAACCTTAATTAATATAAAAACCTTATCTTTCCCCTATATAAAATATATTATAAATTAGCTAGAAAAGTAACTAATTTAATTCTATTAAATAATTTATAACGCTTAAAATATATTTAAAATAATTTAGCTAATATTATTATTTAATTAGTCTTTACTATATTAATATACCCTTAAAACCTAGAACTGCTATTTTTATATAAATTTAATTAGAGACTTTACTATATTTTATATTTTTTTTATAACCTATATCTTTCTTTATTACTATTTATTTTATTTTCTTTTCTTTTTTTTATTATTATTAGCATTATAAGTATTAATATTATTACTATTACCGATAACGATAATAATAAAAATATTATAGTAAATTTTATTTATTTTTTTTCCTTTTCCCTTAAATAACTGCCCTTTTTCTTAAATAATTAGCAGTAGCTATTATTAATTACTATTTCTTTCGATTAATTTAAAAAAGAAATAACTCTATTAATTAAATTATATAATAATACTTCTATTTACCGAAAATTATTACTTAAAGATAAATAATTTATTAAGCCGGTTATAAGCTATAATAATAAGTATTATAATATTTCTTAAAAATAGAAAATTTTAAAAATATCTTTTTCTAAAAAATTTATAAATTCTATTTATAATAAATAAAAAAAGATATATATATAAAAACTTAAAAGGGCTTACCTAAAAGTTAAATTCCCTAAATAAAAAGCTATAAACCTTACCCTTATTAATTTAATTATAAAACTAAAAAAAAGGTTCTTTATAAAGCTTATTATATACCTTATTTATAAGATAAATACACTTTAAGGAAATAAGGCTATTAATAATATCCTTTTTACTTACTTTTAAAGTAACTTTAAAAATTAAATTATAAAGATATTTAGTATTATTAAATTATAATAGACTTATAAATTAAAAATAATTCTTTAAAAAAAAGAAATTTATTTAAAAATTAATAATAAAAGAATTAAAAAGTAACTTTATAACTTATTTTTCTTTAAAATAAGCCTTAAATAAAAAGATATAAAATTTTAAGATATAGTAAAAATAAATAAAGATTTATATTTTTTTTAGAAATAATAATAAATATCTTTTAATATAAAAAATAATTAAGCTCTATATAACCCGGAATAACTTATTATCTTTATTAAAAATTAGCTTTAACCTTAACTAGCATTTAGCCCTTTTTATAATATTAACCTAAAGATATTTCTACCTTAGCAGCTAGGAAATAGCCCTTTACCACCTTATTATAAGTAGTAAAAACTATATTAAAAGTAGCTTTACCCCCTTTAAGCTTTCCCTTCTCCTTAGGCCCTTCCTTCTTCTCTATAAATAGAAGGAGAAGTATATAAAGAAGTAGACTAATCTATATATAGTCCCGCTATTCTATAAAGATTTTACCCTTAAAAAAAAACTAAAAAATTTATAAATATTAATAATTATAAATAGTAAATACCTTATACTGCTAAAAAGAAATATTATACCTAGCACCTATAATAATAAAAATATTATATAACCTTTATTAATATCTTCCTTTCTAGCCTTATTCTAATAAAAGACTTAATTTTAAAAAAATCTTAAGGTTTATAAAGAGTTAAAATAATAATTATAAATAAAATAGAAAAGTATATAATCTTTTTAATAATAAGTTATAAATCTTTCTTTTTTATTATAAATATAATAAAATAAAACCCGGCTAATTTTATATAATATTATTAAAAATCCTTAAAAGCTATATAATAAACTATTTTATTTACTATATCGGCTATAATAATAACTTTAATATAGCCTATTATAAGCTAAAAATATATTTTAATATTAATATTAATTAATAATAATATTATAATAATTAAATATAAATAACTTTTTAAACCTTTTAAAATAATAGAAATAATATCGGTAAAAGCCTTTATAAGATTCTTCGCCTTTTTTTTAAAAAGCTATAGCTTTATTAATAAGCATTTAAATCTAGCTATAAAGGTAATAAGGTTTTTTATAATTAAATTATTTACGCCTATATTAAAATAGCGGAATTTAAAGCAGCTTTTTTTATATTAGTAAAATTATATAAGAAGCTATTTTAAAACCTTAAGTTTTATCTTAATATTTATCTTATCCGGAAAACCTAAAATATCTTTATTTAAAACTTAGAAAAGGCTAACGATAAGGCGGAAGTAATATATCTCGATTATTAATATAATAATAATTATTAAAAAGGCTTTAAAGATCTATTTTAAAGATAATTATTCCAAGAAAGCTATTATTAATAAATCTTAAACTAATAGTTATTAGCTTAAAGAAAAAAATATTTTATTTATAATAAAAAAGGTTATTAATTAATAAAATATATTTTTAAAAAAAGATAATAATTATAAAGCTAATTTATTACTTAATATTAATATTATAACTAATCTATAATAGATTAAGATATAGCCGTTTATATTATTAATTATAAAAGCTATAAGGTAAAAAAGTTAAATATTTTTAATAATAATAATAAAAATATTTATATTAATAGTAAAAAAATAATAATATTTATAATAAATAGCGTCTTTTTTTATACCTTTATCCCTAAAGAAAAAGCTACTAATAATATAAATATATCTGCTAATTAATTTATAGTTAAAAGGTAATATTTATATTTAAAATTTTAAAATATTATTCCGGATATTAATATAATAAAATTTTCTATAGCTAGCTATAAGTAATATTTTACCTTTTATTAAAATAATTTAATAATAATAATAAACTCTTTATAAGCCGGTAAAGTATTTATTAAATTTAGAAAAGATTTTAAATTAATATTTATCGGTATTATTATAATTAAAATACTAATTAAATTAATTATATTTTATATAATTAAAGCCTTAATATTTTTCTTTCTTTATATTTAAAATATAAATAAATTAAATATCTTTTTCTATAATATTATAAATAAAATAATATAATATAATAAAGATAGTTATAAAAAGGTATACCTTATTATATATAAATAAGGTTATTTATAGTTTTTTATTCCGAAATAAAAAGCCGGCATCTTTTTTATAAAAACCGAGCTATATTATTTATATTATTACTTTAATTACCTATTAATAAATTAATTAGCCCGGCTTTTATAAAATTTAAGCTATAATTCCGATATATTTATATTAATTATAATAAATAAGTTTTATTATTACTATTAACTTTATAATTTAACGCTTAAAAGGTTTAAATTTATATTAAAGAATAATTATAACTTTAATTATAAGTTAATTATAAATATAATATATTTAAATTTAAAGTCTATTTTATATATAATTAATATAATAACCTTTTTTTAAATAATTAAATTTCTTACCTTTTTCTTTATAAGGGATATATAAAAAGCCTTATATTAAATATAGGTTAATATATATATTAATTCCTTAAAGTAAATTTCCTATAATGCCTAAATAAATTTTATATTAACTAAATTCTATAATAAAGTAAGATTAATAGAAATAAGCTATAAATAAATTTTTATAAAAGCTTATTAATTAATCGGGAAGATTAAAAGGTATTATAAACCTTTTCGCTATATATATAAAATTCTTTCTATTAAATTATTAAATTATTATAGCCTTAAGGTAATCTTATAAATAATAATTAAAGCTATAAATAATATCTTTAGCCTTAATAGCTTTATCTTAATATTATTAATATTTAATACTTATCTATAAATATTAATAGATTTATTATTTATATTATTTATATAAAAATAAGTAGAAGCTATAAAAAAAGTAATAAAAACCCTCCGGAAACTTTTTATAAAATGCTAGATTAATAAGATAATTTATATAAAAAATAGCCTTAATATAATTAATATATTAAACCTTCCGCTTTAAAATAAAATTTAAATATAATATAAAAAGAATAGCTAGTAAAGCTTATTTAAATTAATTACTATTAATAGCTATAACCTTACTTTAAACCTTTTAAATAGCCTTATAAGGTTTAAATTAACCTATATATACCTATACCTATATAATAAAAATATATAGCCGGCACCTTTAAAAAAGCTTATTATTAAAAGCAATAAGATTATTTATAATAAGGCCTATATCGATAAAAGCGGTAACGGCTTTATAAAAGATATAATTATTATAATAATACTAAAATCTCTTTTTAACTAAAAAGCTACCATTATAATTAATTGCTAAAGATTACCGTAAAAATAAAAATAGCTTAAAAAGCAATCTTTTATTACTAAAGCCTTAATAACTTAAAAAAAAGAGAATAATTATACCTTATTTTTTAAGCTTTAGCGTAAAGGTATAATAATAATGAATAGCAGTTTATTTAAAGATTTAAATAATTAAAAGATTAATAATCTAATTACCTATAATATCTTCCAATTTAAATGCTTTAATTATAACTTTTATAGTAAAACCTAACTATTTAAAGCCTAAATAATTTATAAGATTAAAAATAAAGCTAAATAGCTATATAAGAAATTAAAACTTATAATCTAGGGCTATAATAATAATAAAAAAAGTTTATTTTAACCTAATTACTAATAATCTAGTAAATTAGTTAATAACTAATTATTACTATTATAGCCTCCCTTCTTATAAAAGAAAAGACCCTTAAGCTATATAATATTATATAAGCTTACCCTTAATTAAAAAGTAAATTATTATAAATAATTCTAGCTTAGCTATTAAAGAAATTAAAGGTAAAATATCTTAAAAGGATAATTATATAACTAATTAAGCTATTTTATAATATTACCGAAATAGGCGTATATTAATAAATAATATATTATAAGTATTATTATAAAAAGTTAGAAATAATAACTTTTAGCTATAACCCGTGCCTTTTAATTATAAGTAATAAAAAAGACTTATTTAAGCTAATCGGAATATAAACTAATAATACCCTTATCGTTATAAGCCTATTATTTTTAATAATTAAAGAAAAAAAGATCTAAAAGGTAAAAATTAAATATAAGCCGAAAATTATACTTTTCCCTATATAGCTATTAAACTTTAATAGCTATAAGTTAATAATAGCCTTTAATAATGCTATTAAAATAAAATAAAAGAGCTAAGACGCTAAGCTTAAGCCGATTAATATAAACTTTAATAACTATCCTTAATAATACCTCTATTAATAAGCCTATAAAGCTTATATCGCATTAATTTGCTAGTTAAAAGCTGCTTTTAACCTTTTTATTATAATATAAGCTTAAAAGCTAGATTATAATAATTATAATAAACTTAATAAATAGCTAAAATAGTAAAAAGCTAATCTAAAATAAGGGCTATAATATATTCTAATTAATTTAGTAATAATAATTTTAATAACCTTTATAAATAAGTTTTTTACTAATAATTAAGACCTTAGCTTATAAATCGGTTATATAATAACTATTATTAATAAAAAGAAAAATATTAACCTTTTATAATATAAGATATATAGTAATATATTTTACTAATCCTTTATAAAATATTAATAAATTATTAAAAGCGTGCTAATATTAAAGATTTATAGTATAGCCGGCGGCTTCGATATCGGCGCAGTATTATTATTAATAATATAACTAATTATTAATTAATTAAACCTTTCTTTAATTTCCCTTATTATCTATATAAATTTCTATTTACTATATAAATACCTTATTAAGCTAAATATAATAAAAGAAAAGCGGCTAATAATTAATATTATAGCTTTATATTAAGTATATAAATAATAAGAGATTTATAAAGTTAAATAGATTAATAGTAATAATAACCTTATAAACGCTATAATAAAAGCTTTATTAAATAAGGCGTTAAAACGCTTAATTAATATAAATAAGTTAATAATTTAAGTAAAGGGCTATATTAAGTATAATAAATTAAGTAGATAATTAGTAAATAAGGTTATATAATTTATTATATTAATTTAAAAAGCCCTCCTAGATATAAGGTTAAAAGACCTATAATTATATATTTTTTAAACTAAATTTTATTTAACTATATTACGTTTTTATAATTAGGCTTTATTTATTTAAATAAAAGGTAAACCTTTTTAAAGAAGCGTATTAAACTTATAACCTTTTATCCTTTTCTCGGCTTATTATTAATCCTTAACTTATAGGCAATAAATTCCTTTATTTCTTTAAAATAAATCTTTAAATTATATATCTCTAAGGTAATAATAAATATATCTATTTATTTAAATAAGGAAGGTTACTTATCTTTACGCTCCTTTACCTTAATAAAAAAACTTTTTACTTAAGTAAAAATTTACTCGTTATATTTAAAGTCTATTTCTATAGCTATTCGTAGTAAAGCTATCAGATTTATATATTTAGACAATGAAATATAGTAGCCTTACCTAGTTAATTTAAGGGTCTTAAGCGTATATAAGTGCTAGTTTAAGCTTAACTAGCAGTTATCTTAGTTTCGGCTAAATAATTGCTTTCGAGTAGTCTTACAATATAGCGGAAAAGGTTATAATAAATATATATTTAAGCAGAGCTAGAACCTATATATATCCTATAAGATAGTTAGGGCAATAGCGGCTTTTTAACATCGCTTATTTTAAGTAACTTATATTTGCTTAAGTTATACAGTAATAGCACTTTTACATAATGCTTAACGGCGTTAAACTAGGTTACTTGCGGCCCGTAATAGCTTTAACCTCGATAGGCTAATAGCTTATTAAAAGTACCGGTGTAAATAAACTAGGCGCGGCCTAATACTACAGCTACTAGCGCAGAATAGCGGCTTCTAATTATAGATAAGCTTATAGAAGATTAATAAGTTACTATAAAAAGTCCTATATAGCAAAACCTACTATATTAATTTAAAAGATATATTATACTTTATCCTTCTTAAATATTTACTATTATTCCAGCTTAATAAGGGAACTTAAATAAATAAAATAATCGATTAATTTAAAGAAAAGGGTATCTTTAAGCTATTTAGTAATAGCTCGATTATAGTTAAATTAGAAAATTGCTAGTATAAAAATAGTAGTAATTAGCTGTAATAGGTATAGCTAATTAATTAGCCGCAACTTATCGGCCTAATAGATAATTCGGCCGAAATGCTCCTTATAAACTAGCCTATAGCTATTGCCCTTTTAGCAATAGCTTTAACCTAATAATAACTATAAATTTAGTTAATTAAGTTGTTTCTATCTACTACTTTCTGCTTTTATATATACGCACCTTAGCCCGATTAATAATAATAGTTATTTTTATACTTATAAGTAGAATAATAATAATTATATACCTTAGTAAATATATTAAATTAAATATTATTTATAGATTTAAGCTTTTTAATATTTCTATAAAGGTAGTAAAGGGTTAACTTAATATAAGTAAAATCTTTAAATTAATCTTTTTACCGGCTAAGCTTATAATAAAAAAAGTAATTAAGTATATAAAGCTTAGCTTAATTTAAAAAGTAAGCTTATTTCTGCCTTTAATAATTAACCTTTATTAAAAAGTTAAAATACTTAAAATTCTTTTATTTATCTTTTTACTTATAATACTTTTAATAAATAAACTTAAACTTTTAAATATTATTTATATTAATATTAATAATAGCTATATTACGGTTTAAATTAAGGTAATAATAGTTAATAAATTAAAATATATAGCTTAAAACTATTAATAATAAGCTAAAATTATAATAATTAACTTTTATATTAAGCTAATTATATTTAACTATTAGCTTATTTATTATTTTATTAATAAAAGATATTATAAGCTTTATATAATTAATCTTTAAAATTAACTTATAAAATATCTTATTATATAACTAAATCTTAACCTTAACTTTATTATAATACTTAATAATATAATTAATAATAGCTTAAAAAGATATATAAAATAAAATATTAATATTAGCTAACTAATTAAGTATAATATTATAAATATAATTATTTATTTTAAAGTTATTTTAAATATTATTAAATATATTTTATAAGTATACCTTTTTATTATTTAAATAATATATTAAAATAACAGTTTTATAAAGTAAATATTTATAATAAAAGCGATAAAAAAGTTTATTAAACTATTTATTATTAAAAAGTTTATACTTATATAAGTAATACGCCTTATTATAATTATACCGCTATATTTAATTAATTATATAAAAAAAAAATTAAATATTATATTGGCATTAGCTATATACTTTAAAAGATTATTCTTTTATAATAATAGCTAATAATCCGGCTTCGAATTATATATAATAATATAAAGGCCTTAGAATTATATAAATATATTCTTTTTAATATTATCGAAAAAGCTATTTATAAACGCTTATAAAATACCGGTAATTTAAAAGAAATTATAGATATAAGAATTATTATAACCCTATTACTTAAAATAATATTACTACTTTATAATCCCGAGCTTAAATATAAGATATTTCTTAATAAATATAATAACTCTTTTATAAAAGTAATATATAATAATATAAGGGTTTTCCTTAAAGTTTTTCTATATAAATCTTAACTTATTTTAATTATTAATAATAAGCTATCTATTATAGTTAAATATAATTATAATAAAAGATTTTTAATATAAATTAATAGCTAAAAATATAATAAAAATATAAAGGTATTTAAAAATATAATATTATATTATTAACTTATTATATACCTAGTTTTAAAAAGGATATATATCTTTAAGCTTATTAAATAACTTTATAATAGTATTTAATAGCACTTATATTTAAGAGCTATTATTAATAAAAGCTACTTTAAGCTTATTAATATTTATAAAATCCCGGTTTTATTAAATACTTAAGCGCTTAATAAAAAAATTATTAATTTTATTTATTTAAGCCTATATATTAATATTAAAAGTAAAATATTTATAGCGCTTATATTATTTAAACCGGCTATTCTTTTATAATAAAATATAATAATTCTATTTTTATTAAATTATATTATACTTTTATAGCACTATTTAATCGCTTTAACTATATAAAAGTAAAAATAATATTACTATATTAATTAGCGTTATATAGCTATTAAAGTTATTTAAAGGTATAAATTAAATACCCGGTATATCGATAAAGTTATATATAGGTTTAATGTATTATTTAATATATTAAAGGATTAAAAGCTATATAGGGTTAGCTTACCTATAACTCGAAAGCTATTAATAAAGATATTAAAGGTTAACCTATATAATAATTAAGTTAAAAGTAATAAAAACTTTTTTTAAAAAGTTATTATTATTATTAAAATTATCTTTATTAGCCGGTTAAGTTGCTATATAAGTTTTATCTTTATTTTTAACTTTAATAATAATAGTTTACTTAGTAATATTACTGTTTTTAAAAATTTAAGTAAGCCTTTTATAGTTAATTTAAAGATTTTAATAATAAGGGTTATTATTAATAAAAAACTTAAACTATTACTTAATAATATTATATTAAATATAAACCTACTTTTTAAAGGTAATAAATTAATAAAAATTATTTTTAATACTTTATAAATATAAAATTATAATATTATACTTAAAAGGTAAGTAAAGCAGCTAATTAAAAAGTAATATAATATCTTAAAAAAAGCTAATATAATAGCGGCTATATCTATATTACTAATTATAAATTAACTTTATATTAATAAAAATATAAATATAAGTAAAATATTACTTTTTAACTTATATAAGCTTTAAAAAGTAAATAGAAATATTATTTAAATCTATATTATTAATAATAAAATAAAAGTTTAGCTTATTAAAAAGTTTTATATTATTCTTTCTATAATAGTTATAATAAATACTATTATATAAGCTTATATTAAACTATATATATTAATATTAAAAGTAATAAATCTTTATAAATAATTTAATAAAATAAGTATTAAAATTAATAATAAGCTATCTTTTAGCATTACTAATATATAAATCTTATAAGTTACCGGTAAACTTAGGATTTACTTTATTTAAAAACTTAAAATAAATTAAAATATCCTCTTTTAAAAAAGGTTAGGGCTATAAGGTATTATAATTACTAAATATAAAGCTATAACGATAATATAAAATAAACCCTTAAAATAACTAGCTAATAAATAAAGTTTAACTAAATATAAAAAAGTTATTATTATCTTTACCTTATTTATTATTATTTAAACTACTTTAAGTAAATTAATAAAAGTAATTATAATAATAATTAATAGGGTTTTCCTTTAATATTAAATAAAATTTAATAAAAGGAAATTTATATAAATAATTAAAGTAAATTAAACTTATTTTATTATTTTAAAGAATTAATTAATTATTGCTTATATTATTATTATAAATATATATTCCTAGGAAAATAATATTATAATAATAAGGGTATTAATAAATATTATATATCTTATATTTAAACTAATTATTATTATTATTTAAACCCTCTTTTATAAATATTATACTTTACTTCTAGCTAAATAAAGCTAATATAGCTAATATTAGCTTAAGATATTTATTATAATAATATTAATATTTATACTTTTATTAAATATTAACTTAATATTAATAAGCTTATTATTTAAGATTAATATAACCCTTTATATATTTATAATAATAAAATAGCTAAGAAATATTATACCGAAAACTATTAGTTATATTTATATAAGGTATAAATATATTATAACTTAAGCTTAACGCTAATATAACTTAATTTAAGAAAATTAATCTATATTATAAATAATATTTATAAATAAATAGAGTATTATAATTATATTTTAATAGTTTAATTAAAAACTTTATTTTAATATTATTATAAGGTTATTAACTTAATAATAAAGTAATCTTAATAATATTTTATATAAAATAAGGAAATATAAAAGTAATTAAATACTATTTAAATATAAGCGTCTATTTTTATATAAGAGGCTAAATTATAAAGAGTTAAAGTTTAATTAACTTAAAGTAAATAAGTTAAAAAGAAAAAGAATATTAAATAAGTTTATACTAAAGTTATAATATATATATATATATATTACATACTTAATATATAAATATATAAATATATATATATATATATATATTATATACCTAAGTATTTTTTATATATTATATATTATATATTATATTTATATATTATAAACTATTTAGCTTATTTAAACTTTATCTCTTAAAGCTAGAAATATAGTAAGTAAAGGGAAGGAAGCTATAGTTAATTAGGCTATAGCTTCCCCTTTTTTTATAAACCTTAGTTTACTTTATATTTAAGCTTCTATAAGTAACTTTATATAATAAGGAGCATTTACTATACCGTTAAGTATCTTTTAAAAGGTTTTATAAGCGCTTAATAAGGAAAAACCTATAGTATAGGGAAAAAACCTTATTAGCTAGGGATATAGTAACTAATAGTAATAGGTATATAATTATAGGGAATTAGTTAAGGTAAATATTCTTGCCTTTTAATATTAAAGGGGCGTGCTAAAGGGAAGGCGGGTCGAAAAGGCATTAATAAGATTCGAACCTATACCCTTTATATTACTAGTGTAAAAGGGTACTTTAACGCTTAACTAATACGCTATAATGCTATATTTATATATTATATATTATATATTATATATTAAATAACTTATATATTTATATATTTATATACTAAGTATATAATATATAATATATACTTTAAAAAGAGATTTTAAAAATAAAATATTTACCTTTATAAAGCGATTTTAAGCTATAAGAATAGTGTATTTAGTTTTATTATATTTAAATCCTTTTTAAAGATATAAATACTAATACTTAAGTTAAATAAAATATATAATAATATTAAATTATATATTTCCAGATTATATATAATCTTGAAATTAAAATAGCTAGCTATATTTAGCAGATTTAGCTTAATTTAACTATATATTTAGTTTTGCCGAATTTAATTTAAAAATAAAGATATAAATACTAATATCTAAGTTAAAAGCTATTAAGCCACCTATCTGGACCTTTTCTAAGCTTAAGAAAATTTACTATTTAACTATTAGTATTTTTATCTTTAAAACTAATTTAGATATAAGGAAACTAAATAGGCTATTTTTACGGCCTAAATTAACTCTATATAGCTAGCTACTTTATTCTTAATTTTTATTTTTAAACTATATATTATATATTATATATTAGGTATATAAATATATAAATATATATATATATTTATATATTATATATTTATATTTTTTTTATATATTATACATATATATTATATATTATATATTAT
>JALPVH010000208.1:0-99866 GCA_023242295.1 Diaporthe ilicicola
TAAAAGATTTATAAGGTTAAATAAATTAATAATAATAATAACCTTATAAATATTATAATAAAAGCTTTATTAAATAAGATATTAAAATATTTAATTAATATAAATAAGTTAATAATTTAAATAAAGGGTTATATTAAATATAATAAATTAAATAAATAATTAATAAATAAAGTTATATAATTTATTATATTAATTTAAAGAAAAGGCTATTTTTAGGTTATTTAATAATAGTTTAATTATAGCTAAATTAAAAGATTATTAATATAGAAATAATAATAGTTAATATTAGTATAAGAATAATAATAGTTAACTATAATTAAGCTTTATCGATATAGCTTATTTAGCTTAATAAATAATCTAGTTAAAACGTTTCTTATAAATTAGCTTATAGCTATTACTCTTTTAATAATAGCTTTAACTTAATAATAATTAAAAATTTAATTAATTAATTTATTTTTACCTATTATTTTCTTTTATATATATATACCTTAGCCCGACTAATAAGCGTTATATTTAATTCCTAGCTATTAGGCTATCGTTAAAAGACTTTACTATAAACCCTTATTCTAAAATAGCTTATTTAATATTTAAGGGTACCTCCCGAGAGATAAATAGTCTTTCTCTTAAACACATTATAAACCTAAAAGGATCCTTAACTATATAATATCGTCATTTAGGATTTATATAGGAATATTCCTATATATATCTTCTCTATAACCTGCATTGCGCTAGTAATCTATATGCTTGCGGCAAGGCAATAAAAGTAGAAAATAGATATTTATATCCGTAGAAATAGATAGTTAACCTGTTGCCCGCTAATTAAGCAGCCGCTAATAGCTGCAGCTAATTAGAGCCTACTATTTAACCTCGCTTAATCCTACCTATAATACTTTTAGTAACTTACTTTTACTACCGCTATTATTACCTAACTTTAACTAATAACCCTATATTAACGCTTTACTTTATTAATTAATTTCTTATCGGAATTAATTAATATAATATTAAAATATACCCTTCTCGCCTTAAAATTATTTTTTTATCGTTTTTATAATATTAAAGGTTTTAAATTACTTAGGCCTTAAGGCGTAATAATAAGCCGATTACCTTAATTAGAATATTAATATTACTATAGCTAACTATTGCTAACTAGCCCTTTTTAACCCTTTTACCTTTCTTAAACTTTTTTATAATAAATATAATACCTTTAAAAACCTTAAGGCCGATTTAAATAAATCTATAAAATTTGCTAGATTTCTTATAATAGTTAAAAGATTAAATATTAAATATATAATATTAAAATATAGTTAAGGTAATTTATAACCTTTTATTATAATAATAAATAACGCCTTAATAATTAAAACTAGCTATAGATAGTAAACGTTTATCTATATAATTAAAAAAACATTAAATAAATAAAAGCTTATAATTTAAAAGGGTAAATATACCTATTATAGTTTTTAAAAAGTTTTTAAAGCTTAATATAGCTAGATAAAGCTATTATAAGCATATTATAATTTCTTTACTCGCAATATATAAAACCTATCTCTTATTAAGCTTAAAAAACTTAAAATAGCGCTTTACCGAAAATATTTAAAAGCTTAGCTAAGGCCGAATACTATTAAAAATTAGCTAATAGATTTTTAAAAGTAAAAGTAAAGTATTTATATACCTATTTAATTAGCTTTAAACCTTTTTAAAAAGAAGAAGTATTAATATTATTAAGTTATTAATAAGAAAGGCAATATAATAAGCATCTTTTAATATTTAAAGTAATAGGTTACTTAATTTCGAAAGTAATAATTCTTATAAAATCTATTACTTAATTATATATATTCGATTAATAATAAGAAAATACCCTTTTTCTAAAGTATAGCGGTAATCTATATAAAAAAAATTCTTTTATTATTTTAAAGCGTTATTAATAATAAGAAAAAAAATAGCTTTTAATAGCTTTTTAAGTAGATTAATAAGCTGCTATAGTAATATAAGGCCGCTATACCTATCTTTATTATTACTAATTATAATAACGTTTTAATTAATACTATTAGTTATTAATTCCCTTAAGCCTATTATTAGTTATATATCTTTTATATAAATATAAATATTATTCTTAATATTAAAAAGAAGTAAAAGAAATTAATATAAGGATTATTAATAGCGCAGATAATAATAAAAAGTACTTTTAAAAGTACCGAGGCTAAAGATCTTAAAAACTATAATAAAAATCTTATTTTTCTAAATACACTAGCGAAAAATATAACGGTAATACCTTTAAAGATATCTAATAATATCCCTTATATCTATATAGCCCTTTTTAATCTTCTTAAGTTTATAAAATACTTTATAAACTGTAAGACCTATAATATAGCTTAGTAATAGCTTTACGAAATCTTTTTAAACTAAATAGCAATCCTTAATTACCTTAAAACCTAATATATTAATAAGAAAGAGAAGATTATAGCTAAATAAGCTATATATAAAACCTATAAAACCTTTAACTTTAGCTTATATATAATATTTTTTATTAAGCGTATATACCGGAAGATTAAGGTATATTTAAGCTATAAGATAAATAATCTTTTATATCTTATTAAGGCTATTTATAAGGTTCTTAAAAATATAGCTTATAACTTTTATTTTAAAAAAGCCTATTAAAAGATAGCTTTATTTAAAAAGTTTAATAGGTAAAAATAGCTAGGAAAGCTTTCTTTTTAAGTTTTAAAAGCGGTATTTAACCTTTTTATAAAAATTAAGTAATAGATATAACGTATACTTTATAGCGAAATATTATAAGGAAATTATATAAATTTAAGCTACGCTTACCCTATTTTTACTTAATATAGGTTAATTTATATAAGCTATATAGCTAATAAAGATAAAGCTAGCCTTTTTTTTAAGAAAAGCGATATTTATAAAGTATTTTATCTTAATTATAATTTTTTTATTAATAACCCGCTTTTTATAATACTTTTACCGAAAAAGATTACCGTTATAAAGGGAAAACCTTAAAAAATAGCTATATTTATAAGAAATAAAGATAATATCTTTAAAAGTTATAAAAAGGTAGTAATAAGTAAAAAGATAACCTTAATTATTATAAACCTAAGTAATAGGGTAAGTAATAAAATAAGGGTAATAACGGCTTTAATATAATATATAAACTTAGCTTTTAAATAGAATAATTAAACCTTTTAATCGCTAAATAATAAAAATACTTATAATAATAATACCTAATAAATAGCCGTCTATTAAAATTAATAGCTAGTAAAAGGGCTTATAAAGCAGCTAAACCGATAGCTTTAAAAGTAAAAGCCGCCGTTAGCGCCTATATTATTAAATATATAATCTATAATAAAAAAACTATATATAAGGGCTTTAAAAAGTATTAACTAGTTAATATAAGTAAATTTAGCAGTTAGGGACCTTATTAGTAATAATAATAACGAGGAGAAGATTTATAACGAGATTATTTATATAGGCTAGCTTAGTTTAGTTACTAGCTAGCGGCTAGCTATTGCTAATATTTTATAATATCTAAAAACTTATTAAATTTAAGCGTTTCTTTAAATACAGAATCGATTAATTAGTATAATAGCGGTTAATTAGTATAGTAGCGATAAATACCGTTAAATATAATAGCTAATATAATTAAAATAATATTGTATATATAAATTTGGGTAGGGGCCGTTTTTTAGCGTACTAGGGCCTATATATATCGGTATACCATCTATTTCTGCAGGTGCGAATATCCGTTTTCTAAAAGTAAGCAATCAGGTCGATTGCTCGCTCCTTGTAGTACTTCCACTCGACATTATACTTTCATCGCCGGATTTCGCATCCTGCCTAAGAAGTTGCCTTTACGTAAATAACAGAAATGAGAGCTTCAATCGAGGCCAGTCTCTTTTCTACGTCGATATGGGCTGCTGTAGCTGCCGCCGAATTCCTACAGCAGAAACCGCTTGGTCACGGTGATAATAAGGCACTCACGGACGGGCTGCCGTTCTCGACATCAGCGCTTGAGGAATATATCGGGGACGCGATGGAGAAATGGCACGCACCAGGCGTGGCAGTTGCGATCATCAATGGCAATGAAACCTGGGCTAAAGTAGGCCTCTCCCATCAATATGATTACCTAGATCCTGCGGTCTATGTTCTGCAATGAACTCATCTCAATCCAGGGATTCGGCTACGCCTCGCTCCCATCGACGCCAGTGACGCCGCACACACTGTTCTACACGGGCAGCACCACCAAGTCGTTCACCGCGGCCGCCCTGTCGCTGCTCATAGACAACTCGTCAGACTACTCGTCGGTGCAGTGGACGACGCCGCTATCGCAGCTCTTGCGAGACGACTTTGTCCTGAGCGACGACTGGGCGACGGCACACATCACGATCGAGGACGCCCTCTCCCACCGGACCGGCTACCCCAGGCACGACCTCTCCATCAGCGGCGACGGCCCCCTGGGGTCGGTCCGCAAGCTGCGCAACCTGCCCATGTCCGCGGAGCCGAGGAGCAGGTTCCAGTACAACAACATGATGTTCGCGACCGCTGGGTATCTCGTCACGAAGCTAACGGGCTTGGGCCTGGGCGACTTCTTCCACAAGTATCTTTGGGCGCCCATGGCAATGAATGAGACATTTCTGGGAAACTGGGACCCAGCGTTTGGGTCTAGTGGGCTCGAGCTGGCCGATGGCTACTGGTGGGTAAATCACACCGGAAGATATGTCAAACAGCCACGAGAGAGCACCGGCTCCAGCCTCCGGGCTGATGAGGGTGCTGGTGCTGTCGTCTCGAACGTGCTGGACTATACCAAGTACCTGCGCGTAATGATGGCCGAGGCCGGTCCAATCTCGAAGGCGGGCCATCGCGAGCTGAAGACCCCGCGGTCGTTCCACGACTTCAACCAGGATATTTTCGTGGCTCCGGTAACATACGGGCTCGGCTGGATGTCGGGGGTGTTCGAAGGCCATCAGGTGTTCTACCATGGTGGAACGGTAACGCCGTTTGTGACGATGATGGTCATGATACCGTCCAGGGATTACGGCATAGTTTTAATGGCCAACGGGATTTCGCACGTGAGGGAGCTGGTTACGTACCGGATTCTATACGATCTTTTCGGCGTTGAGGAAAGCCGACGGCGAGACTTTGAGTCTCAGTAAGCTCTCAGTACTCCCCTGCATTCAAGGTTCTAGACTAACTCGTCTCAGGTTCGAAAGAGCGGAGGCACTCGCCGCGCAAGATCTTGCAACATGCTCCGAGCGACTCTACCCGGATATCCCCCGGCCACCCATACCAGCTTCAGTCCCACTAGCGAATCACACTGGTCACTTCCACCACGTGGCCTACGGCGACCTCTTCGTAAGCCTGAATTGCGACGATACGGCCCCCTCAGCACCGTTGTTGGCACCTACACGAACCGAGTCTTGCAGATTGCGGTTGTCAAGGGGCCCGGAGAGCCAAACTCGTCTCGTCGGAAACTTGGATCATAAGACGGGTGACTTTTGGCTAGCATATGGGTTCCTCGAGGAGGTGCCTGAACTAGTCCAAGCTTGCCTACGGGCCCGATTTCAAGTGGGTTCAAGTGGTATTGTGACACATATAGCAGTTGACTTGCGCATGGAAGGGGAGGATGGTCCGTTGGTCTGGTTCAAAAGAGTGGAGTGAAAATCCCAGAGCAGCTAGTGAATTAAAGTGTAGGCTTGACGGCTACCGATGATGGCGTCGTATTAGTCTTTCAACAAATACAAAAACGATTGGACAGCGTCTCAGATCTCAAGGAGCCTTGCCTAGATGTGACCAGGGGCCTTATCGAGCAAGCTTTCTGCTTCTTGTATGCTACACTTTTATGCAATGCAAGAAAAGGATGACGAGCAGCATAAGCATAAAAAGAAGCTCCATGGCTTTATTCTGAATGTTAGATTAAAAAAATATACTCACTGATTCAAAAGATAAACCCATAGCGCGTGAACCTTGGAAGCTCCCGAGGTCAATTCACTTTCCTGCCCATCCTTCCACAAAGCCACTTTGGTACTTAAGTACATATCCACGCGCAAAGAATTATGTCTTGCTGCTTGCTACAGGGCTCTATTGCAATTACTATAATCCCAATGCAACATACGACTGGCGCATTTGTCGAACGACATGTTTCTAAGCACCTTTTTCGACCTCCCACTACGGGCGGCAACGCTTCAAGACTCTTTGAGAGTACACTCGAGTTTTTGATCCGGTCCATTGAGCACAAGGACGCAAAATCACCTTGAACTGTATCTCAATGGAGAGCACCAAAAGAGTGGACTTGGACATCACTTTCTTTCTTGACTACTGACAACCACCAAGTTAAAAGTAGAAAAGTACACAATTCCCCAACGCGAATTCGCCCTTGCATCATTTCACACGCCCCCACCCCCGGACCAAACACCTCAGCGTTAATCAAGCCCCCCCCCCCCGAGTAGATGGATAGTCCAGTCCTCTCAGCCACGCGTGCTCCCCTCCCGCACTCGCCTTTTTTTCAACAGTGATTCGTTTCGTCAGATGCGGAGCCCAGGTACTGCCCTTCGCTCATAGATAAATAAAGAAAAAGGAAGACAGGATGTGGAGTCGGGTAGGTGTTTCGTTTGCTTCCCTGTTGAAAAAAGAGCCGAGTCTCAAGACTGACACGAGTGAGATGGATGCCAGCTCAGACGAAAATCAGAAGCGCGACGACAAAAACATTAGACTATCTCAGACCCATGTATGAACCAAGCCCACAAAAAGTGTGACAAGAGTGCCGTGGAATTTTCCCGTCACAGGCACGTATTATACTAAAAGACCCGATGAAAACCCGTGTGCACCAGTGAAATCAAAACAAGCCCGACCGTAAGCAAGGAAAATTGTAGCAAGGTAGAGGATGGCACGGCCGAGAGTCGGGCGGCGTGTGAGGTTGATGATAAAGCTTCGCGGTTGTGAGCCCCCAAGCTCTGCGCCTTCGACATCTTGTACCTGACCGGAAAATCCGATCTCGAAATATCGAGGAGGGGTGTTCGCAGGCCTGGGTGGCTCAAAAAGATCGTAAGAATACATGTTTGTTTTTGGGGTATCGACAAAAAGTGTTGTAAACGCCTGTCCCGGATGACGGTGTGGGATCAGGATCCCTGTCACATTGCTTCTCTATTGAACAGGTCATGGCATGGTTCATGTCCACCGGAGATGTTCGAGGGGCTCTAAGTCTCGATCTCTGGGTCCATGAAGTTTGCAGCTGCAAAGTCAAACGCGCCTGTATCACCTTCGTTATCGTGGAGGAAGGAGTCAAAGTCAAAGTCATTCAGCACGTCGTTGGTTGCAAGTGGGTTGGCAAAATCAAGGCCAAACTCCTGTGGCACGCTCCAAGTCAGTAACACGAGGGAACAATAGTAGTCAAGAGCACTTACCGGCATGTCCATGTTGAACGGCTGGTTCTGGTTGGGGTCAGCGGGTGTGACCATGGGCGCGGCTTGCTGAGGCACAGGCGCAGGGCCTTGGCCGTTTGGCATGGGCTGAGGGGGCCCTGCGTTCGGTCCTGGCCTGTTAACATTCTGCTGTTGTGGGTTGACAGGAGTGATGGGCGTCGCTGGCGTAGGGGCTTCCGGTTCCGAGGCGGCGGGCTCTGCAACAGGAGTCGCTCCAGCGGCATTGAGACTCGGGTTCGACTTCTTCTGAGCCGCAGCGCGCTTTGTTTAGAAATCGTTACTACACACTGATATGCACGCAAAAGGGGGCAAATTTCATTCTCACCTTATCTTTGGCACTCTTCGTCTCCTTCTTCTTCGGCGCTGCCTTGGTTGATTGAGAAGGTGTTGGCGGTGCTGCGTTGCTAACCTGTGGCGACGACGTATTCCGCGCGTTCGCGGCAGCTGCGCCGGCGGCGGGCTGCGCCGGCGGAGGCATTGCAGCATGGCGCTGTTGCGGTGTTCCCTGCACTTGCTGCGGTGTCCCGCCCTGTGGGACCATTTGAGCACCGTTGGGACCCCCTGGGCCGCCCTGTTGCTGCTGCCATTGCATCTGCTGGCCTGGCTGTCCAGCCATCTGGCCCTGCTGACGAGCAGCCATCATTTGCTGCTGCTGCTGGGGATTCATCGGGCCATTGAACGGAGGCTGTCCTGGATGCGAGCTTGGTGGTCGCATTCCGTTCATCTGCGGCCCGCCGGCCATATTGCCGCCGGCGCCGGCGCCACCACCCATGAAATGGGGTGCCTGGGACGGATCCATCTGGTTGCCCATGAAGTTCATGGTGTTGGGCGATCCACGCGACTGTGCGCCCTCGGGGAGCGGTGAGCCCATGCCGGCTGGATTCATCTGTTGAGGACCACGCTTCATGTCGGTAGGGTTTGGTGATGCTCCAGGTCGGGCACCCTGTGGCGAAGCACCTTGGAATGGCGCGTTGGCCCCAGGAGGAGCTCCAGGACCGCCAGGACCGCCAGGACCTCCGGGACCTCCGGGACCCCCGGGGCCGCCAGGTCCATCCCTGGGCATAGGCATGCTGTTGCCGGTGTCCTGCTCCTGTCTCGCCATCATGAGCCTCTTCTTGTTCTGTTGCTCAAGAAGCATCAATTGCATCTGATAGTCCTGAAGAGCGTGGTTGCTGCCACCAGCCTGTTGGTTGGCGTTGGGACCGCCGGGACCCCTCATAGCACCAGGGGGTGCAGCAGCCATCCCCTCGGCATTGTAGAAGGAATTGATAGTAGCCCCATCAGGAGCCTGGGGCACCATAGGCGAACCTTGTCCAGGAGGGCCGTTTGCATTTGGCATGGGCTTGCCCATCTGCTGGCTTTGCTGCTGCTGGAGGTTCGCCGCATAAGTTTGGATTGTCTTCTGCTGCACCGCTGGAGACTGATTTTGAAAGGTTGCGAACTGTTCAGGGTTCAGCGTTGATGGATTTATACCACTTTGAAGAAGCAGTTGCTCAGCGTGCTGCGAAGGGCCGGTTCCTACCTGCTGCTGCTGGCCTGGCACCCCCTGCCCTGCTGGTCGACCGTTAGGCATCATGCCGTTCTGGGCAGGATTGAAGGGACCGCCTTCGGAAAGACGAATTCGTTTGGACGGAGAAGGTGCGTTTTCAGCAGAACCTGGGGAAGAGGGGCGTGCTCGGTTTCCATCCATGTCTGAGGGCTCTCGCTGCATCTGGCCTTGTTTCTGTTGCTGCTGGAGCATGTGTTGCATCATGTTGGGACTGGAAAAGGTCTTGTTAGGAACGCCGTCAGGAACTGAAGTGGAACACGCAGTCTGCACTCACTTATTCTGGCTATTGGCCATGGCTGTGCGAGGCAGGTTGTTGCCCGGCTTGACCATGCCCATGGCACCGTTGCGCTGCATCTGCATGATCTGCAGCTGCTGCTGCTGCGGTGTCAAGTCCGGCCTCATTTGGCGCAAAAGCTCATGTTGCTGATTTTGTCGCATTCGAGATTGTGTCTACAAAGTTCTTAGCAATTGCATGACGAGGGCCGCCCGGGCTCAAGACCGACAAGCGAGCTAGCTTCACATACCTGAGTGTGGTTCATATACGAGTTGACTTGACCATTTCCACTCTTGCCCTTCTGGGCGTTGAACATGTCCCAGAACAGACAGAACCATTCGAAGAGGAACGGTTGGTCGACAGAGAGGTTGGCAATCATGGGCTGTGGCAAATCGTCAGGTCGTTTCGCATCGACGCCTTCTTTGCTGTCGACTTCCATGGCCTCACCGACGCCGTTGCCAAGTAGATTCCCGTTCTCGTCGCGCCGAGAGTTGGGACCATCCTGGAGTTTGATCTGGGGATCGGAGCTCAGTAGAGACCGCGCGCAGTCGAACATTTCATTGCGCAGAAAGTACTCGTAGATGTAGGTATTGAGCAGATGCCTATTGTTCTCGGTAATCTGCTGTTGTTGTTGTTGTTGCTGCTGCTGCTGCTGCTGCTGCGGTCGCGGCGCAGATGGACCAGCGACGGCGTTGTTATTCATCATAGGCATAGCGGGACCGACGGGCCCTCCAGCCATGGGGTTCATGTTGGCCATATTGACGTTGTTCATTCTTGCGTGGCGGCGCGTCTGCGATCGCAGAACAAGTCTGCCGCAGCGAGTGGCGAGGTCGGTGTCAGGAGAGGCGGAGAAAGTCGGATGCGCGGACTAAGACGCTTTGACAAGTGAGTCTCGAGAGAGACAAAATGATTTTGGTCGGAGGCGGACTTTGTCGTGGGACTCGGAGCCCTGGTCCAGCGGATGGGCGTGCTCGGTAGTTGGAGCTAATTTCCGAGCCAGCTCTTCAAGAGGCTGCTGCTGATGTTGCTGCTGTCTTGGATGGAAGGGTGCATGTGTGAGTGGGACGAGTCAAAAAAGAATGATGGGTTGGCGAGGCTCGGGGAGTAGAGGACAGGCTAGAGGTGCAGATGCACGCGAGAGGCTGGTCTGAAACGCGTGATGGAAATGGAAGGTAGAGGGACAGAGTGACAGATGGATCACTGCAGGGTGGAGATGTGACAGACGACGGCGGCGGGAGTGAGGTCGGCGTCGTGGTCGTGGGTCAAGGTCGGCGTGGCCAAATGAGTCGATGGATTTGGCATCGACCAAGACGGGGTGGAGGGGGGCCAGAGGCGAGAGAAGGTCAGAGGTCCGTCAGGAGGAGATTGGTCTGGAACGGACAGGTCGAGTTGAGTTTGAGTTGAGTAATGGTGAGAGAGGGCCAACCTCCGTTCGGTGGTCGCGAGGATTCAGCACGGCCAAAACAGGGGGGTTGGGCTGCCGGAGCACTGTGCTGGGCGGCGGCTGGGCGGCGGGGGGAGCACAGTATGGCTGAGCTGGACCGGAGACTGGGTTTTAAAATGCTGGAGATTTGCAGACAGCCCTGTGAGCCTCCGAGCGCCACTCCTTGGTAGGTTTGCGGAGGGTGATCGGTCCGCGTTGAAGCTCTGGAAAGGGCGGGAACAACTGCTGGAATTGCAGGTGGTTCTGTGGGGGTCCACCGGCAGCACTGCCAAGTAGTGCAGAGGGCTAACAAGCAGTGCCCTGTAAGTCCGGGTGGGACGACTGGAGTAGGTAGCAGTGCTCTCCTCGGGCTTGGGGGAAGAGCTGGGGAAACTGTGCGTTGGCCTGTATTATCGGGCGGTAGGAGGGCCGATATGATATGTAAGGCGACCGACCAGGTAGTTTAGGCGGCGTAGCGTCCCGCCCAAGTGTGCAGCAGCAAAAGGCCGGGCTGCTCTCTGCCTTGCTTGGACTTGAATGTGAGGGGAGGGCTGGCGTGCGCAGCGTGGAGCCCCGTTCCCGTGTCCCTGGCACCTGGCGCGCTGCACCTCCAACTCTCTTTCAGCTCCGTGCAGATGGATTGACAGACGGGGAGCCGATACTGCGCAAAGTGGGAAACATCCAAACTGACACGCCTGGTAGCTCAGCTGGCAAGGTCTGACTGACACACGCACACGTACATGCACATACACACACACAGGCAATGGGGATGCGAGGGCAGAGGCGTGCAGGGCAGCAAGTAGGTAGGAGGGAGGAAAAAGAGGTGGTATGGGTATGGAGGGTGACAGGTGAGGTGAGGGAAAGGAGAGAAGAAATCTGGCCGGGCCTGATTTTGTGTGTCGATGAGGCCGTGCTGGAACTGAAGAACTTCAGAGCGAGAGGGACAGGAGACCTTGATGGATGTTGCAGATTGGGTGAAGCTCCCTGGGCACACCCAAGACTGGGGGAGGCCAAGACTGCGTAGTTTTGATCACGGCCGGTTTCTGGACCGGGTGCCTCGACGATGAGGCACCAATGCAGCCACTAGGCATCTAAGCGGGGATGTTAGCCTCTGGTAGCCTCTGTCTCTGCAAAGTGCACATTGTCTGCTCCCACCTTCCGTAATACCTCCGTATTATACCGCCAGGACATTCAGCCTCCATCAACTACCAGCTCGGCCATGTCTCGACACTCGACGGAGATTAGAATAGCAAAGCTACAGTTTGGGGAATTAGAGGCCACCATACTGCCAGTTGCTAGCCAGCAATCCATAGAGTTCGTTCATTTCTACTGATATTGGATGTCCACCGCCTGGGCAAAGATACGAGCGGGTGGCGGCTCATATAATACCCCACGACAGCCCCTGCCCCACCCCTGCACACTTTAACCTTGGCACCGTCTTAACGGAGTAGCTTATTCGCAATGATCGGCCGGTATTCAGTTATCGCAAACGAGACCCCGTCCTTCACCTGGCCACTGTGTAACATCCCATCATTTCTGATCCTGCACGTACACCAGATTTCGACAGAACAACCTGCAGGTGATATCTCCAGGCCCGCTTGCCAGTCAGCCAGGCTACACAGGGCGTGTTGGGACTCGTCTTTTCCGTGCAGCTTCCAATCGCCATGTGGTCCTCAGCCGCTCCCCCGGCTTTTGCTCATGGGTCGGGTCGGGAACCATCTGCGCAGGGCAGAGTAGGCCGAAAGAGCAGGACAGGGTCCAGGACCCCTTGCCAGCCGGGATCTATAAGCTTTCATGCCAAATGATGCCATCCATTGCGGGTGAAATTGGAGACTGCCCGCCCGCCCATCTCGATATGCAAATATCCACAACCCACCCGACGGGCGACCCAGGGGTCGACTCCACCACAGCTCCAAACGCCAACTCGATCCACCAGCTAGCTGGCCGTCCTCCTTCGTTAATGGGGATACTCGGTGCCGGGCTCATTTGAACAAGTGATGCTTGTCTCGGGAGATGTGCAGGCTGGCTGTCTGTGTTGATTTTCCTTCAGTTTGTGGTCGCAGCATTGACTCTCGGACAAGTCCATCTCATGGGACATCGACCTCGAGATTATGGCGTGATCCCGTTCTACATGCTGACCACGTCAAGAGACAGCAGATGTTAAGGTGATCTGAGCCAAAGTCGGCCGATCAAGCCTCGTCGACAGGGCGGCACGGGAGGGCCCTGGCGTTCGATGCACTGGACCTGTCATATAATGATTCTGATATACATCCATAGGTCCTCAGCTCCTCGCTGCCCGTAGCCAGTCCTTGCACATGACATGCCCTTTCCCAGACGTTCAGCCCTTCTCGAATCTAACTCGGCTGCGCTGTGGTCACATTTGACCTGCCAAAACCGACGTGCTGTCATGCATATGCCACGTTGTGGCTCATCCTCACGAAGCGAGCGAGGTCGTATGCCCCAGAATAATCCATGGGTCCGTCCTCCGTCTCCTCTTCCTCAGGCCCCAGGGCCATTCGCGGGCCGGCAGCGAAGCAGCAGGGCTCTTTCTCCAGAGTCCAGCTCATCAGGGACGATTGACGCTGCACATCATCCCGGAAATGGCCAAGGCGCAGAGGAAACTTCCGCCCGTCCCTTGCATTAGGTTGTGCCCGCGCATTGCTGTAGCACATGTGTAATCAAGCCAGATTTCTACAACAGAAAAGAAGGCGCTAACTACCTAGGTACGCTGGAGGTGACGCTCTGCAGGCAGTCCTTTGAAAGCCCGCAACCGACCCTGTCGACATAGTTATTCGTGGCACAATCCCAAATAGCCGGCCCTCGAGTGCGCTGCGTCATTCACCATCCACTCTTTATTACACCACATCCCAGTCCAGCCTTACGGCGATGGTACGGTAAGCTTATGCTTCCTATCCCGAACAGCCCTATGCAGAAACAAATGCCGAAAGGGACAAGACGGCCCCGGTGTTCATTCCATTCCCGGAACCAACAGACCAGACGGCCGACTCTTGTGGATCTCCTATTATCCGACTCTGTCGTAGTCCCCTTCCCCTTCCCTCCCCTTCCCTCTTTAAGCCTCCAGCTTTTTTAAGCCACCCCCCTTCGGCGCGGCCCGCAGGAGAACGGGCGGCTGGCGCTGGGCTTATCCAGGCCGGAATGTCGGCGTGCACAACACCTTGTTCATGCCGTCGATGGGATGGGAGGGCGCAAAGAGGCTAAAGAATGAAAGAAATGCTCCGAGACATCACAACGGCTGGCGTCTTATCTCTCTCCGGCAACGATGCCAGCCTTCCCACGCCATTGTAACACAAACAGACCCTGGATGTCTCGCCCGCTTCCCAGCCGTGCAAGGGAAGCCGGTGCCGTTGACAGGTCTCGGTTCGGCACTTTATAATGGTTTTCGGGTGACCACTGCTACTTAATGCGATGCGCATTTTGTGCAGTGAATCAACCATGGCGCCTATCAGGGGAATCAAGCTGGCGCGCCATGGTCACGAGAACAAATATTTCACAATCTAAAAGGCGCATTTGATACTGAACGCATTAGAATTCTGGTAGCTTATAGATGCTCCCTCATCATCCGACCTTCCATATTTCGGCCCTGGAACTCCTGAATCTGGCGGGATCCTTTTTGCCCAGACTCAGGTGGCCTCTCTAGAATGTGGATATAGTGAATCTAAGGCTTCACACATCATAAAGACACTGTGCCTTGGGACAGAGTGGCGCGCCTTAGGTCCAAACAGCCTGCAGCAGGTAAGTGAGCCCCCGAGGGCAGTCAACCCGACCGCCAGATCAGTCATCCTCAGGCGGTAGCTCATCATCAATGTAGCGGATCAGGCTGATCCGCATCTCGGTGGTATCGTTGCCTCTCAAGATATCGCTGATAAAGTGCGCTTCAACCTGCATTTGCACCATTTCCAGCGCACCCCTCAGCACGCCGCAGAAGATGTTCGAATACCAGAGCTCGTCCTGCGCGCGGCCGTCGTCGGGGAGCTCAACGAAGTCCGCGAGGGGGTTCTCCTCGAAGACCAGCGAGAACTGCTTGCTGTCGCTCGTCCAATTCGTTATTGTGGGTGTTATATTGAGGAAGATCTTAAAGCCGACCTAGAACAACGCTTTTGTTAACCTTTGCCCGCTGTTGCTTCCGGTATCCCCTTGCAAGGATTGTTGGAGGACAGAGCGTCACCGGCTTCTGTGTGTGTATACCTTGGAAATCATCTCAGCCGTCTCCCGGAAGTTCGCGCAGCGCTTCATTGTGTTCGATTTGGCCAAGTAGTCCTCGATCAGCCGCAGCCCGATGTTGTAGCCCATCTTGTCCAGCTGCTTGTTGACCTCCACGTAGTCTCCGTCAAAGTCCTTGCAGAGCTGAGCGACAATTGTGCCGTAGGTGAGCACGACAAGCTCGGAGTTGACCTTGTCGATCCGTGTCCTTGTGGCTCGGTTAGTCTCGCGGGCGCAAGCGTAGAGTCGGTTAGGCCGATGTTGGATACAATGCTTACTTCCATATTCTGTGAAGAGTTAGCTAATTCGTGTCGAACGCTGAAGTCGAATCTTTGAAGGGACCAAGGGGAACGGTTGGCATCGCACGTACTCTTCGCCCACCCGGGCGGCTTTGCTTGCAGACATGGCGAAGAAGACAACGAGGGTGTCAGCAGCTCGTATCGAGCTTCGCTGCGATCAACGCCCAATCATGTAACCATCCAAATCAGCACAAGAGGAGATCAAGACTGGGAGGTCTTCAAAGGGTTTTAAAAGAAGTGTCAGACTGTGTACTGCTCATGATTGTGTTGACTACCAATGCGACGTTTCGGTGAGGGCCGGTGACGGTGGTAACTGGGGGAGGCTCTGTCCCGGCAGGCAGGGCGCCGCAGCACAGACCAGCGTGCAGCTCTCTGGCTCAAAATCTCAGCTTGCAACCCGCAGGTCTGGGTCAAAGCAGCAGCAGCGCAATGTAAACAAGCCAGTCGAAACGCCTTCACTTACCAACACGGTCCCGGTCGCACCCCGAAGCCCCAGCGCCGCTCTCTGGCATTGTCCGCGCAAGCCTCAACCCAAGACACGATGTCTGCTGAGAAAAGACCAGCATCCGATGACCCTTCGGGCCAGTTGGTGGTCAAGCGCCAGAACTTGGGCGAGAGGGCTCTCGCAAGAGCCAATGCCTCTGGCAGCAGTGCCCTGGTGCAGTCGGTACGTTCGCAGGGCTGGGAGTGATGAATCATGTCTTACAGGAACTGACATGCGTGCAGACACCCCGGACAAGTGGCCTCCAGGCACCTGTGATGGAACTGTCTGGGCATTCGGGGGAGATATTCTCTGCGAAGTTCGATCCCAGTGGAAACCTCATCGCCTCAGGATCCATGGATCGCAGCATCAGTAAGAATACCTGGCGTCAATGTCAATGCGATAGATGCTAATTGCAGACCAGTGCTATGGCGAACCTACGGCGACTGCGAGAACTACGGCCTGCTGACTGGCCACCGCGGCGCCGTCCTAGACCTCCAATGGTCCCGCGACTCCGATATACTCTTCTCCGCCTCTGCCGATATGCACCTTGCCAGCTGGGACTTGACCTCCGGTCAGAGGATTCGACGCTACGTGGGTCACGAGGAGATCATCAACACTCTGGATATCAGCAAGCGCGGCGAGGAGACGTTGATCAGCGGCAGCGACGACGGCACGATAGGCATCTGGGACCCGAGAACGAAAAACGCGGCCGATCACATCGAGACACAATTTCCCATAACCGCAGTCGCAATCTCCGAGGCGGGCAACGAGATATACTCGGGCGGTATTGACAATGACATCAAGGTGTGGGATATACGTAAGAAGGGCGTGGTATATTCTATGCTAGGACATCAGGACACCATTACCACACTCAGGGTCTCGCCCGACTCGCAAAGTCTGCTATCGTACTCCATGGACTCGACGGCGCGGACCTGGGACATTCGGCCGTTTGCACCGACGGAGAGGCATATCCGCACTTTCGATGGCGCGCCAGTGGGCATTGAGAAGAACCTGGTACAGGCTAGCTGGGACAAAGACGGGAAGAAGATTGCTGTTGGCGCGGGCGACGGTACGGTTGTAATCTGGTCGAGCGACAACGGCAAACTGCTCTATAAGCTACCGGGCCACAAGGGCACTGTCAATGTGGCGGAATTCGCGCCCGGAAAAGATCCAATTATCCTGTCTGCTTCGGCAGACCGGACAATGCTGCTTGGCGAGCTGAGGTGAGATGGTGGCCTTCCAAGGTAACCTGTGCTTTATCAAGGGAATTGTCACGAGCATCGCGACTCTGCAGCACAGACCGCAATGTCCGATAATACGGGCCGCGCAGACCGATGGATATCGCGGGCGTTCATCTCGATATGTATTGAGACGTTTCGGCGGGTCATGTGTGTGTGGGCCATGGAGTGAGTCCAGCACTTCGGGACATCTTGAAGTGCTGATGACACACATGTCTTGACTCCTTTCGGGTCGCCGGGAGAGCCTGCTTCGCTGAGCCGGATATCGCAGCATGCGGCTCAAAGTCGCGACGGATTTCGGAGGACACTTGCGGAGCGGTACCACGCAAGGCGCGGTAGTAATGGGACCGGCGGAGGTCTCGCAACCCCATGCTGACAGACTATTGTGGCTGTGTCGCCCGTCCTGTAGGGGTCTGACTTCGGACGGGAAAGAAGTCTGTTTGATGCTGGATGGCGTACA
Source organism: Diaporthe ilicicola (assembly GCA_023242295.1). Taxonomy (NCBI): domain Eukaryota; kingdom Fungi; phylum Ascomycota; class Sordariomycetes; order Diaporthales; family Diaporthaceae; genus Diaporthe; species Diaporthe ilicicola. The sequence continues at coordinate 17,373 of JALPVH010000208.1, forward strand.
ACCACGTGCATCGACTTTTGTATCAGAACTCACCGCGATCTTACCATCCATCTGATGATACAGTCGCGGAGTCGATCGGTTCTCGTCACGCCTTACGCCTTATGAAACTGAATAGTCATCGCAGGCGGCAATCAATCGCGAAGAGGATAAGTCCTAGCCTCGCTCTGTTGTACTGCGCAATGGTCAAAGCCAAATCGAAGTCAGCGATAATGCCTTGTCAGCCGTGTCTCTCGCCTAGTCATGCTTGTTCATGCAGATCATACACTACTCCAAAATACGGGGAGATAGTTTGACGTTGTGGCTACCCTGGCTTTTGCATAGAAACTTAACCTGCTAAAAGTCCGAGAGTGAGGTACAGCGGGCCCGACGGTTGGTCTGGGCTGACTGGATGTTTGCCCAACTCTCAACTTAAAAAGTTGCTTCACAAGGTAAAATTTCGCTCATCGACACCCACCATCGCCCCAGGCGTCACAACAAGACAAGAGCTTGGCGGTCGAGGCCGGGTCGATTGGCCAGAAGCCGCCACGGAGGGCGATGTGAAACAGCATCCCAAGATTTCGGATACCCCCTGCATTCGCCCAATGGGGGCCTCCATGATTCATGTAAAACAGCCCCAGCTTCTGTGCTCCCAACTTAGCAAGCTGTAACGGATGATGAGGCGCCTGGCCAATCTTGAGCTTTTCCCTCGACCCCTATGGAGACTGGAAGGGGTGGGGGAACCCGTGTAGCTCTCTATTCACATCATCTTCGTGATTCGAGATCTGGGATCGTTAGCTCCAGGGGAAGGGCGCCTAGGACGTTGCATTCTGTGGAAGGCTAGGTGGCAGAGGAAATTGCGTTGGTCATGTTGCATGATAGATAGACTGGGGGAAGATTGCGCAAAAACAGAGAGAGATAGAGAGAGAGAGCGCGAATCGATGACCCGGCGGATTCGGGTTGGAAATAAAGCATGCAGCATGCACACACACATGGGACGGACCTGAGAAAGCCACGGCACCTGGAGCTGACCATCGCCTATGCAGCCGGCCAGACTGCCAGACCAGACCAGACCAGACCAGACCCAGGCCACACACCGTCCTGAGGCTTTTTTGCGGGTTGGATACGAGGCAGCCTGCGAGCGGGAAAGTGCTCGATTGGGAAAGAAATTGTTAAATATAAACAAAAGCGACATGTGGCATGGTCATGGTCGTGATGATGAGACTCGGTTGATGATGTGTTCGTCAATCCGCGCTCGCTTAACGGATTTGGGAAGCCTGCACCTCGAGATACTCCGTAGAGAGTGTGTGGGTGGGGCAGGTGGGTGGGTGGATGAGGCAGAAGGCCCCTGCACACACAGACACCCTCCCTCGGCTTCGGCTTCGCAGGTTCGATCTCTTGTTTGCTTGCCCTGGGCGTCGCTTCGCTCAACCCCTGGACCTTGGCAGGCCCGGTCGAATCCAATCTCGGGATGAATTTCTGGGGACCTGAAGCAGGCGTGTGAACGCATCGCTGGCGGGCAATCCATTTGATCCACCCACGAATAGCTCCTGCAGGCACTGCATGCTCCTCTTGCCTTGGCTTGGTGCGGCTCGAGACGACTCTTGTCCACGAACCATTTCTCCCTCACCAACGTCTTCCTCGGCATCCACAGGACACCACGTCCACAATTTCCCCATGACTGGCGGACCAGCCATGCCAGCTGTTGTTCATCTGCGAGGACTGCATATTGGCGTCTGCACGCTGCATTGAAGCATTGTTATTCGTTTGCCGATTCTTCCCAACGCATCTTTGTGTAATTCTTGTTAGTCTACTGCCCACTGGGGCTGCCTTCTTCGCCCTCGACGCACCGAATCTATTTTTCCCTCGAGCCCAAATCCTTCGACGACAATAATTTTACTCGCGAACGGCTCTGTGAGCCTCCCGATCGAACTTCACTTCCTGCCGTCATTTTTCACTCTTATTGTGGTTGAATTGCACCACAACCCTACCATCGAGGAAACAGTGACGATTCAGAAAGGATCGACGGCAGACGATCACCACGACCCTTCATTTTACTCGAATTTACAGATCTGGGCTCCATATTTGATATTCACTACTGTATTCCATCCCAAATCAACGGCTGGCCCTCTTCGCACGTTTGATATCGACATTGATCCATATCCCGAGCCGACGGACGGACCCCCTCTGCACGCTCGAAAGTGGCGCCGAGGCCACAGTGAACCGCGAACGCATTCTTCTGAGACATTGATTTCTGAGGAACCTCCGGGGCTGAACATAGTGAGCGATTGTGGCTGATCTTGGAGGACTCACGCACTCGTAATAAGAGGAACTGAGAGGTGTAACGGGTCACAACTGTCAGCTCGACACGCGCTGTTCGATCTGGCCTGGCCTTTTGAGCAAAAGTCAACAGAACATTTCCTGGACCGAGGTCGAGATCACGGCCTTCGAACCAGACGATCTTCACTCAATCATTCAACTGCATGAGAATTAAGAGAGTCATGACTGGAACCAAGTCACAATAACCCCACGACCTGGATCTAGTCGACCCATCAGCACCGAAGCCACCAGACTGATCACAGTGAACAAACCGACAAGATGTTCAGCCGCGTCATCTTGCGCCGAAACGACCCGGCCAGCGGCCGGTCCTCGCCCGACGACATCGAGAACCAGCCTTTGTCACCTCGAGGTGTCCCCTCCGACTCGCCCGACCCTGAGATGACCGAGCGGCAGCAGGGTGGTTTCTCACGACTAGGCATCCGTCGACCAAGCGTGCCTTCGAGGTTTAGATTTTCAAGTAGCACGCAAGCCACGAGTGCCAACGGGACAGAATGGCCAGGCACGCGCACAGCCCGCGCCTCTCGGTCGAACACTCACCCCGTTCCAAGGCCGAGTAGCAGTCATTATCCCGAGGAGGAAGATGATGAAGATCTGGAAAGGCAGCATGGCCGGAGAGATTCGACACTGCCCTCGAGGTATAGCATCATAGTGGATTTGCCGAGCACGAGGCTGCATCTCCCAATGCTTCAAAGGACGTGGACGCAGGGCTCCAATGGCCCACCGACGGCAAGACCACTCCCGCACGAGATTCACCCCGCGTTGCGGCCGTCCGCAGACGAGCCGTGTAGGCCCACCGGGCCATCCCTGCCGACCGTCATGGTGACCGAACCAGAACCGGTGGCGCGACCCACTGGCTCTAGCAGCCGAGTCGGAGGCGATGAGGCGCGCCAGCTTTTTGGCGAGATAGGACGACCACGTGGGGGTGATGGGTTTCATGCCCCAGATCCAGCAGAGTCAAGTCTCGCCGACTTGGCCGGCGACGGGCGAAGGAGGCGACGCCCGAGAGACCGCAGCGGAAGTGACCGAAGCCGGCGCCACAGGCACCGACGGCATCGGGATCGCTTGGAGGTACCTGGGAGTTCTCAAGGCGGCAGTTCCGAAGGAGACAGGAGCCGTCGAAGGAGACGCCGAATTCGGGACGTCGAGGACGGCGACAGTGAAGAGAGCGATAGGCCTCATCCGAAGCACTTCCTTTTCTGTTTCCCATGGATCAAGAGCCGCAAGGTCCGATCCCAGATCTTGCAGTGCTTTGTATCGGGGATATTTTTGGTCACCTTGCTAGCAGTTTGTGAGTGCCACTTCTCGGCATGACGCCGATCATCAACCAGCGAAGACCCCACCCAGCTAACAAGACCTCACAGATCTGGCCCTCTCATTGACCAAGAACATCAGCAACAGCGAGTTCACCGTGCTACTTATCCTCATCATCCTGTTCGCCACCATCTTCTTCTGCCAGGGCCTCATCCGTCTATGCCTGCTCATTCTCCGGCCGAAGCGTCCCGACGAGCGGCGCCGGAACGGGCTGGCACGAATGTACGGCCCCGGCGGATATGCCATCCCGCGCCAGCCGATCCGCGTCGTTCTCGCACGCGACGAAGAGGCCGCGGGCATCGAGAGCGAGACGACCAAGATCAATCCACCGGCGTACGGACTGTGGCGGGAGAGCGTGGTAAGTAAAAGAGAACCACACCATTCCATGTATCCGTGTGTGTCAAGCAATGGTGACTAATTGTCCGTGATATGTAGCGCGTTGATCCCAACCGCATCTACTGGGAGAGAAACACGGAAGTGCCGGCCATTCCGACCGAGCAGCACGAGATGGCGCGCACTGTCGACGACGACGAAGACTCGAGTAGTACCTCGGGTGACGAAGGGCCTTCACAGCCTCGCAACGCGCGCCGGCCCCCATCTTACGCGTCCGAGGACGGAGTCGCGTATGTTATTGAAGCCCAGCCGCGGTCCATCGCCCCCACGGCCGAGGTGCCGCTGCCTTTGCACCCCTCTGAGGCGGGGAGGGTAGCTGCTGCGCCGAGTTTTTGAATGTTATCCGGACCGACCAACCAACTGAGACCGGAATGTAAAGTTGGGAATATCCCGTTGTATGTAAGAGTACGGTAAGACACGGCGTGGTGGCAGCTTCGTCAGAGCGTTGTCGCTTTGTAAACATATGGGGGTTGCTGTTTTTGGCGGTCCCGCCTTTGCTCTGCTTCTTCTAGCATCGGAGTTTGGGTCGAAAAGGGTTCATTAGCTGGCTGCCAGTTGGTTTTTTTTGCCGAGATGGTTGATATGGCATCATATATTCAGTACCTTGTTGCGCATGGCGAAGATTGCAAATATGTGGCTTCGTTGATGTAGACACTACATGGGTAGAGGGCATGTGGGTGGTGTACGTGGTCGAAAGGGAGCTCGCTCAAACCATACAGGAAGGGAGCTAATATAAGACAACGGCACATCAATAGTGCATCTCTCGGAAGACAACAAGTTGATATTGAAAGTGAACACCAACGTTTCTGTGTTTATTTGGCGTGTGCACCCATCCATACCGACGTTTGGCTCTCACCGAGCCCTTCCTAGACTCCCGATCCACTCACCGACGCCGCAAGGAGACCACAAACGGGCAGCCCTGTACAAGTAGAATGACACACAAAAGCTCTTCCGAGTCATACGCGGTAGAGAAAGGTTGAGCACCGCGACGTCGTAATTGAGATAGGCATGGTAATTTTATCTCGTATTGTACAGCACCACGCTATTCCTCACTGTTCAGCCACAACTAACGTGGCGGATTTTGGGCTGGGCCGGAGCTAGCATCGTTTGACGGCTATGCCCTCTCTAATAATTGTCTATCACGCGATAACGCTCTTGAACTTTGCGATACCCTAATCGCGTCCTGTGACGTGAATCCTGACGCGGTCGTGACATGCCAACAGGTGCTCCTGGATCGTCCACCAGTCGAGTTCGACCGGCACATGCATAGGCTTTTGACTCGGCGTTTAAGTTGTATGAAGCCTGCGCGAAGAGTCAGGAACTGCCAAAGGCAGAGAAGGGAGCTTGGGGAAAAGGATCGTGCAACCCCTGCAGATGCGCGGTAGGCAAGACATTGCCCCGCCGACGGCCAGCTTGGAGCATTGATGCTCCTGAGGCCCATCCTCTGGGCGCGTCGACGTGCATTAGTGATCGTGCAGTGACGATCCTGCAGCTCGAGTCATTACAAGCTCCGACATGCTGTTCTTTGACCTAGACCAAGACCTAGACCTAGACCTAGACCTTGACCTTGACCTTATTAATGTCCCAGATGCTGCCGAATGTGATCTCGCCGAACCTCGGCTGAGGGTGTCTTTCGGGACTTCGCACTACGGATATAACGAGTGCAGACGGAGGATTGACGGCGCTGGTGGTGATATCGGCCCTTCCGGACACGCTTGTTTTGGTGCCAGACGGCCGGATCGTGGACCTATATACCGACTTTATGGCCACCGATCGACCGCGTTCTTACCGGTTTTCTGCGTTGGAGTGGCTTATGTGGCCATATATGTGTTTGGGATCTACGGACCCTGGTGTTCTGTCTCTACCTGGTCGTGACAATCGGGGAGAACTGCGACGTAACATTCGCGGGACGCCCAATGAAGCAAGGCTGGATTCTGAGGATGTACAGTGGTCTACTGGATGACAAGTGGCGCTCGAGCAGTAGTCTCGATTCGTGAGGTGCATTGCGTTTGACCTTTTTGCGCCAACACCTGCCACTGCCTGCCATCTCATCCCTTGGGCTGGTAGGGATCCAGCCTCATTCCCGCCATTCGCGACTGGGGAACACAACAACATAGCCTGCATGCTCAAAGAATAACAAGTCCGAGCCGTCTTCTTGTTCGAGTCCGAGACTGGATGTTAATTTCGGGCCCAACATGGTGCGGGTAAAAGGCAAGTTTCGGAGCTTGTCGGCACATAAATTAACCTCGCGTCTTCCGAGTACACAAGTAGTCTACCTATCTACTTTGTCTGCCGTGGACACCACCAAGGTCCTGCGGATCTAGGACAGCGTTGGCCAATGGTTCATTACGAGGTAGTCTATCAGGTCTCGGCTATCTCAGATAGACGAGCAACACTTGGAGCCAAGGCATCGTTGCGCCCTTGCATGCGATGGTCACAACAATGTGTGGGAAGGGCACTGCCGACGTCAGCTCCTCTCAGCCGCAGGGCCTTCGGTGCAACCACCCAATGCTGCACCTACACCTGCACCTACCTGCGCTCCGCTCAACCATACCATAACAGTAAATGCTGGCAAGGATGGGGGCCCAAAGGCACAGCACGCAAAGGCAAGGCAGGCAAGGCAGGCAAGGCCGGCGCAAGGCACAGCTCCCCAGCCAGCCAACCACTGCCATGCACGCGCTAACCAAGTCAATACACCTGCAGAGGTCTACTCCCAACTGGGTATGCAACCGGACGCACTCAGTGGGCAGCCGCTTCCCTCGCGGGTCCACCGTCCTGCTCAGGCCCCCGTAATTCTGTGTATAGGTATCCATCATGTCGCACCTTCCCTTGTCCTCCCAACCCTCCTCCCTCCTCCCCCTCCCTCCCTCATCAAAATCCATCTTTCACACCCATCCCGAGGAAGCTTCCCGGTTTTTCTTTTGGTGCGAGTTGGAGAGCTGGAAGTGGTCGTCGCCGTTGGACAGGATCAAGGTTGAACATCGTGAAGAAGAAGAAGGTCTATACCTAGCCGGCGCTTCGTGGGACAGAATTTTTCCCCTGCCATCCTTATCATTTTGTGAGTACACAGAAGCTGCTTGCTGCTTGCCTGCTTGCGATGGCTTGTCTTTCCTGGATATATGTCGTCCCCGACTCCTTCTCCTGCCCGTCTGCCGATCATGAGCATCCGTTGTGCGATTATGTCCTGGCGACACACGGCCTTCTCCGTCCATTATTGTCGGGCCAACTTCGTGGAGCTCCTGACGCGGGATGCCCAACGCCAGCCTCCAGAGCTCCCGAATCTGCCGCGGACCCCGCCAAAAGGACGTCACCAAAGACCGCGCATTGCGGCGAGCGGCATCTGGCCACGGCGACCTCCATTCAAGCAGAAGAATCAATCATATGTTAGATATGTGGCTAGGGGTCAGTGCTCAGGATGCCGGCGTCCAGGATTCGCCGTGATTCCTAAAATGATCACATGATGGCCACATGCGCCGTTACCGCCCTACGACGAACCGTTCAACACTGGCCCAGACTCATTGGCCGACTCTTGCGACACATCCTCAAAATTATATCCCTTGCGAAACAAGTCCAGATCGCGCATGTTCCTGGCTTCTGCTTGACCTTCAAAAATTCGTGGCACCGGCAATGTCACAAGTATTGCGCATGCAAGGTCGACAAGCGAGATGCGCGTGTCGCGATAACACAGCGAATACAACGCATTGCTTGCGTGTTACACAAACGGCGTGCATGCTGCAGGGACCTGGGGCTCTGGCAGCTTTACGGTTACAACGTCAGCCACAGCTCCATCGGCGCCTATCGTATAGCTAGCAGCCATGCGGGACGAATCCCGCCGTCTGGAAATCCCATTCCTCGCGTCACTCCCTGGCATTCTCCCGAATATGGCCATTGTTATCTTGGATTCCCTGCACGGTACCAATTGCGGCGGCGCCTACTCTTCTGGATAGACCCAATGGTCGCGTTCAATGCTCATGATCGAGGAGAAATGTTTTTCTTTAATACATTTTATGCGTCTTATGCAATGTGACGCTAACCATCCACATTTCAACAGATCTATACCCGTCAAGATGTCGTCGCTCTCTCGCCGTGCCTGCTACAAATGTGGCAATGTTGGCCACTATGCCGAGGTTTGCTCTTCGGCTGAGCGCCTTTGCTACAACTGCAAGCAGCCCGGACACGAGTCGAACCAATGCCCTCTACCCCGGACGACTGAGGCCAAGCAGTGCTACCACTGTCAAGGACTGGGTCACGTTCAGGCCGACTGCCCAACTCTGCGGTTAAGTGGTGCTGGTGCGGGTCGGTGCTACAACTGTGGTCAGCCTGGCCACTTGGCTGTGAGTACAGTGCCCTTTTGAAAAGAGAAAAAGAAAGTGCCGTCGCCTAGAAATATTTGTCGCTGACTTACTTGCACAGCGTGCTTGCCCCAACCCCGCTGGTGTTGGTCTCGGTCGTGGAGGCCCCGTCGGCCGCGGTGGATTCGGTGGTTATGCCCGTGGCGGGTACGGTGGAGGTCCCCGGCCTGCCACGTGCTACAAGTGCGGTGGTCCAAACCACTTCGCCCGTGACTGTCAGGCGCAGGCCATGAAGTGTTACGCTTGTGGCAAGCTCGGTCACATTTCCCGGGACTGCCCCGCTCCCAATGGAGGTCCTCTCAGCACCGCCGGCAAGACATGCTACCAATGTGGCGAGGCTGGTCACATCTCGAGGGACTGCCCTACCAAGCAGACTAACGGGGAGGTTAACAATGCGGAGGTTGATTTGGCCGCTGCTGGGATCCCGGCTCCTGTCCCTGCTCCCATCGCACCGGCGGCTTGAATCAGTGTTTTGAAAACATGAATTGGATACATGAATTTTTCCTTTTTATTTCATTCCCGGCTTCGGGTCACGTTGGTATTGGACCGCACCTTGTGGTGTCCTTACGAATCACTGTCTACATGGCGTTCTTCGGTCTTTACACTTTTTTCAGTCGACGAACCCCTCTTGCACCTATGACACCGAAAAGCAACGAATTTCAACGCACTTTTGTATGACTTCCACGTCTCTCTCAGGTTCTCCATACAACACCTCCAGGGCCTGAGTATGCTCACCCTATTACTGGGCTCGGTACTGCCGACGACCTGGTCGGGAGTTTGTAACCGAAGGCTGGGCCGCCAAACGCGAGGAACGGCGATGTTGAACGCGGATATAATACCCGACGAGAGCCGGGGGACTTCGGACAACTGGCCAAGGACGAATTTCTGAACTATACACACACCACTTTGATACCCCAAGGGAGAGTAAAGTGAGGAAGGGCATGTTTTGAACCTATCCTCCTCTTGGCTCGCCCAGGAAGAAACAGGAAGAAAAGAGAGAAGAAAATGAAAAAAGAGGGTGGAGGAGGCCTGCCATAATACCATTTTCTTGGCTGCTGGGAAGAGAAAACGGGGAGGGGGGCGGACATTCGTCGTGAAGCAGCAGGACACAGCAAGAGAGGCTCGACTGTAGCTCGTCGTGCCTCTAGCGAAAAGAAACAGAACGGTCATTCCCGGGATTGTTGGGGTTCGGGTTTGATTGACGGGTGCTTATTTCTCTTCTTTTGCGAGTTGGGATGAGAATGCGGGCTAAGTTAGTAGGGGAGATTGCGCAAGCCTACTTTGCCGGGTTGAAGGATCGTGTAGAGACGAGAGAGGGGGCCGTTGCAGATTGTGAGGAGGTTGGGACGCCGTGATTGGTGCTGTTCGAGTCGCGGACGGGTTTTATCCTGAACGATATCTTATTTTCGCTTGTCATTTCCGGCTGTCTATCTGTAGCGGACGTGAAATTGATGGAAGCGACCTGACAAGACTGGAGAGAGAATGAATGTCGGGGCCAGAGGAATGTTTGATGGTTGTGAACATTCGTCGGCAAGCCCATGCACCTGGGTACTCAGATCCCCGGTCTGAACCCCAGACGGCTCCACCAGGAGATCGTTCGGTTGGGTGATCCCGCCCGCCACCTACGCTGGGATCGCTTGACGCTGTCGTGAACTGGTGGTTTATGCACGGGCCTTCAATACGGTTTAACCAGATTCAACTAGACTACTGGCATTTCTTGTATGAGGTCCAGCGGCTCCGGTGTGGGGGGCCGTAGGAACCGACCGGTGACGCGCTAGCAGAGGTGGAGGGCTGCGAACGTCCAGCTTGCTAGTGTGTGTGTGTGTGTGTTGGTGCAGACTCGGCAAGATATGATAGCTGTCAGGACTCTGTTCAAACAGAGCTAAGATAGAGAAAGAAAATCCGGGGTAATACAGAAATGCCGAGCTACAAGGTCTGTCGGCGTTACGCCTCGCGCCTTGCGCATGGCTGGGGTCTGCGTCTGCCGGACCGGTGACTGTCTATGCGCAATTGAGCATTAACTTGGGCGCGCTGGTGTCAGCGCTAGGGCACCAAACGGGCGTTGGTTATCCGACGGTCGGGTGCGTTCTGTTCGGCTTCCTTCGCAACGGCCCACAGGCACGGCTCCCTTTGTCCTTCGGATAACCAACTTGAATTCCTTTTCACGTAGTGCTTTGACCAATTAAGGCACTCATCATCAGTTCGCCATTCGGGTGGAATGTTTGACATAATGATCCTATTGATATGACGGAGAATATTCGTAGTTGCAAGTACGAAGACAGGCGGAATTGCCAATTCAGCAATCTGAACTATTCTTTCAGCAGACTGCCGTTTTCTAAATGTCTGCAAAGATAGCCCGCCATGCGTCCCCGTTTCATGCATCGCCTGTAGACCGTTTTGTGTGTGCGCATTCGCGCGGATGCTCCACTCTGGAAGATTCTAATTGGCCCGGGTAGGTGCGGTGGTGGGGCGGGAACTCCGTGTATGACTGAGTCCCTTCCTCCTACTTGACTGTCAGGAAAAGGTGTAGACTGACTATGTCCGCCCTTTTCTGGCCTGATACTACTTTGATGTTTATAGCAATCTTTTGCTCTTGCTCATTCTTGTGAATGCTCAATTGTGCCTGAGCCTGTGACAACAAGCGTCCTTGTGTGCGGAAGGCTAATAGCAAGCAGCATTGAGCAAGGCGCACATTGATCAGTCTGTCAGCCTGTCAGCCCGTCAATTCCCACCGCCGAGATGTCGGATCTTGATGGGGCCCTCGACGGCGCCCCGATCACCGGAGCCGAGACCACCACGATGGAGTCCAAGACATGGTCGTCGACCTCATCGGCTGAGACCGAGTTGGACAATTTTTGGCATGATTCGGTAGGCTCAACCTTCTGTCCCGCCCAAAGACGGAATCTTTTGGGCGGCCCCCTATCAATGGACTGCGCCGTGCTGATCATACTCGCAGTCTTTGTCAAACCATTTCTACACTACACAAGACACCTCTCTAGATACCTTCAACTTCAATGATGATAACCTCTTCTTTGGACCATTCGAATCCTGCAGCAATTCTCTGTCCCATAGCCGGGACCAAGTCATCAGTCATGCAACACAGGCATCCGCAGCCGGCATTGACTCCATCGACTTTGCCAACCCTTCCCAGTTGGATATGGGCTTTCCCCAGGAGCTTACTCCCTCGGCAGTGGATCCTCAGACCGTTGTGACAGACGGTGAGGCCATGGATCTGTCGTGGACGATGATGGGCTTGGAAGACGGGCCAAATCAATCCCTGAAAGACAAGATCAACAATGCTCTTGTTCGAGGAGATGGCGGGCGTCTCTTCATTCCGGACGATGCTTTCACAGCCATCCTGTCGCATCAAGCAGTACTCGCCGAGCTGATCAACCATTTTCCTGATTTGACAGCTCAGGAGGTGCAGAGGATGGCTACCAGCATCACGGCCGTCGGACAAGACATGCGGCTTCTCCGAGCCTTCGGAGTCCTTCTCCTATTGAATCAAGTCGGAAGGATTGTCGATTTCCTCACACATGAAGAGGTTACCCTTCCCCTGGCGGATTTCACCAGCCCTTGTTTCCGCGGCTGGCCCCAAGCCGACATTGAGGCCTTCGAAAAGCTGCAATGGCGCTTTTTCTCGCCTGTCTTCTCGGACATGACTATGAAAGAAGCCGACTTCGTCAACCTTGACGAGAAGATGATTCTCCCTTACATTGAATCCTGGGAAAACCAGAAGCAGAACCACTACAAGGGTGGTAACTCCGAGGTGTGGAAGGTCAAGATCCACGACGCTCACTACAACTTCCAGAACCTCCAAACCGCCATGCCTAACAACCCGTACTTCGCCATTAAAAGGTTAAAGTCCAAGGACGAAGAGGCCTTCCACAGGGAAGTTCGCAACTTACAACGCGTCCACAACGCAGACCATCCCAACCTCTTATCCCTATTGGCAACGTACAAGTACAAGGGAAGCTACCATTTGGTGTTCCCCTGGGCCGAAAGCGATCTTAGACGCCTGTGGCAGTCTACCGACAACCCACAGCAACCTGGAAAAGACGACATGCGTTGGCTGGCAAACCAATGTGCCAGCATCGCTGACGCCTTGAAGTCCGTCCACGCAGGTGCCGAATCCTGGCTAAATACCACGGATGACCCGGCCGGACAGCAGCGGCTGATGAACAAGATCGGTATCCACGGTGATATCAAACCAGAAAACATCTTCATTTTCTCAAAGGGCCAGAAGGCCAAGGAGCTAGCCAGTAGGTGACCCAGATCCAGCTGTTTCTCCCTGAACGAATGATCATTTGTGTATTCCCCAATTGAGAAGGCCTTTCGCTAACTACGATTTTTGAAGTGGGTCCGCCAACTACTGGCAAAGGCACCACGACGCCCTCGGGCAGAAGCTCAAGGAGCGGTAGTCCATCAAGTGTTGTGGATGATCGAGACCTTGTCATTGGTGATTTCGGTGGTGGTGACTTCTACGATGCCTCCAAGCACCCAGATCCTCTGCGCCAAATGACAGTCACTTACAGACCTCCGGAGTACGATACGAAGCTGAAGCCCGTCTCGCGTTCTTGGGATGTTTGGGGTCTAGGTTGTACCTACCTCGAGTTCGTCACCTGGTTTCTTCTAGGTCGGGCTGGTCTCAAGGAATTCGCTAAGCGCCGTACTACGAGGACTGCTGCTGGTAAGCTGTCGGATGAATATTTCGACACCTTTGTCGACCCCAGCCAGACCGGAGGAGTAGGAGCTATCCTCAAGGGGCCAGTCCTCGATTGGATCAACGATCTCGCTCGCCACAGAAATGCGTCTCCGTTTATTCGGGACTTTTTGAACTTCATCTCACACCGAATGTTCATTATTGAAGACGCCGTCGTCTCTCGTGCATCCGGTGATGAAGTCGCTGAGCACATGAACACTCTAAACGAGAAATGTCGCCAGGACGACTCATACTGCGCACCTAGTCCATCCGCTTCCTCTCCCTGGGATGCCGAGAGCACTGGTAGCGGCGTGACCACCCTGTCCTCAGCCTCGCCAGACGACTTCAGCCTGGACTTCGCGACCACTCAGGACGTCGCTGGCCCATCAAACACAACCTGGAATTTCTCTATGGACTTGAACCCACTCCAGTGGAACACAGCCCCGATCCTGCCTGGGAACGGGCTTGCATTCAATAACAGCTTGAACTGTGCTGATGTCTTGGGGACGTGGAACTACACGGCGCCCGTGATGTGGAACAACGAGGGCATGGACCAGGTCAGCGCGTCTATTGAGAAAAAGCGCAAACGGAAGATGAATGATGACTCGGAGGGCCTTGGGAGAAGAGTCTCGCCCAAGACCAGCACCAGTCCTCAGGGGAGTGGCTCTTCAACGGTTGAGGAGTCACCAGCAGCAAGCACTCCGAAAACAGGCGAGAAGAGATTTGCTTGTCCATATTGTAAGCAACTTTCGACCCTTTCCTACCATACCTATCACCTTCTCTCTATAACCTCAAGCGTTTCGTCTTCGTCATGTCACTGTTACTGACTCGAGAGATTACAGACAAAAGCAATCCAGGCAAATTCCGACAAAAGCGGACATGCTGCGGACCAGGGTGGCCTACAGTACATAGGGTGAAAGAGCATCTGTATCGGTGCCACACCATCGGCAAGCATACCTGCAGTCGGTGTCTCAAGAAATGCAAGAGTGCATCAGAACTGCTGGCTCACCAGCGGGCGTCGGTTCCTTGCGAAACCAGGACAGACGCTTTCCCCGATGGGACGATGTTGCCATCGCAAGAGGAGGCCTTGAGAGTTAAGAAGCGAGTACCGCCCAATACCACAGAGGAGCAGAGGTGGAACGAGGTGTACCTCGTGCTCTTCCCCGAGGAGACAGGTGCTTTGCCTTCAGCATGTAAGCTTCTCTCACGTTCCATCTTTTCGCAACCAGGCGTCACCAGACTAACACGTGATATCTAGTCTACGAAGACGAGCCAGCCGAAATACGGGTGGCCGAAAGCTCCAAGCAGTCAGACCCGTCTGATCCGTGGCTCTGCAGCGCCTCTGAGTATGAGAGTTATTTGAGCCAGACCCTTCCACCGAGGGTTCAACGCGAGCTGGAAAGGGAAATTCAGCGGGAGTTTGGATTCGTAGGCGACGCGGCGCAGACGCGAAAGGTCGTCGACATGGTGCAAAAATTGCAGCTGAGGCTGTTCAGGCAGTTTGAGAACGAGAGGGGTGCTTCGTCTTCGTGGAAGTGATAGGGCCCCGGTGGCGGTGTTGGGTAAAAGCAGATGTTCTACAGGGCCTCAATGGCACCTGAGAGCAGTGATACCCCTGAAGGCGGATTTCTTAGCGTGCGTCTGTTGTCTTTCTTGACTCGATCTTGAAAGGTGTGATTTCTTGCTTGACCGGGTGACGCCCGCGTTTCTATGGCATGGAAGTTATGATAATGACGCCAACCACGAATATCAACGCTGTGCACACGAATTTCTCTTTTAGCTGGCCTTTCCTTCCGTCCTCCTCCATTCTGTCAGCCCGAGACATTTGGCCTGCATCAACTTTTCCTCGCACTCTAGATGGTAAAAGCTCAGGAGATGCCGGCCCAGAGGGTATTTGACTTACTTTCCCCCTCCCTTGGCTCGATGTTCCCCGGCCAGCCATTTTGCAGGTGTTCAAGGTTTATGTCACCCGAGACCCTGGCTTTGAAGGTTAAAACCACACTTGTACCCCTCACTGACATGTGGGACGCTCAGGTGAGGGCTTATGGCCTCCCTGTAGACTGGCAGCATCAAAGTGAAGGCAGAGGGGATATTTCCGGAGATCTGCGCTATTGGGGCGGTGACTATCTGTGAAGTGAGGCGACATGAGCATTTGATGATATGGATGCACTTGCTGTCGTTTTAAGGTCTTTTGTCCCCTTATCCCCGTTGAAATTGGCGCGGCCCAGCCAGCACATCTGTCTAGTAATGCCTCTCCGCGATATTTGATATCTTCAATGTTGGCATCCTCTGGGTTACCTGCGGCATATTCTCGAGCCTTCTTACCTTGGCTGAAGATAGCCACCGACCCCTTCCAAGCCTGTGGCATTGAAAACTTCGCCAGGTTGCATTGGCGGCTATCTCGGGCATGGCTCCTGTGAACATGCTACGCCGAGGCCAAAACATGTCTTGGTGAAAGGCTACATCCCTTCTCTTGCGCCATTAAATTTGACACCTGACTAGCAAGGCCCGGCCGATATCTGGTAAAGCATTCCTAATATCAAGAATGACAAACTCCCGAGGTCAACAATGCATGCTTGGGTGCCATGGGGCAAAGTATACAATTGTACTGCCTCATACTGGCAACGTCAGAGCCTGGAGGTTTCTGTATGGTCACCGTTGATGAGAAGAATCCAAGCCATAAATTCGGTTATCTATCTTGATAGTGGGATTTTCATTTACACCGAGAGGTCGGATACTTAAGGTTGGACCCCCTCTCTGTGCACATGTGGTACACTGGACTCTTCCCCCCAAATTCATAGAATCATTTGCAGCCTGTCATCTGGTACCGGTAAGGTTGTATAGCAGACATGAAGTGTTTGACAAGTACCTTCAAAATTTCAGTTCACTGATATCTGAACCGTTGATGGGACGCAGTACTCGATAATGGGCACCACAATCAAGACCATATCGACGGATTTCGTCGCAGACAAGCAGTCCCCAACACTTCACTCCCTAGAGGACACGGAAGCACAAAGCGAAGTCTCGGTCCACAATGCCGGGGCGTCAAGAAAGACAGACCCGGCGGAGATCGCTCTAGTCAGGAAAACTGACTTGTGCATGATGGTAAGCTCTTAACTCCATTCTTTTTGTATTTCCGTGGTACATTTCAATCTGAGTACAAGCTAAAATGCTAACCATCCTTGCTGGGCATCATAGCAGCTCCGTACTACCCAGGAGCGATGTACATGATCAGCCTGTGTACCTTCACAGAACAGATTCACGAGTCTTTCTTTGTCAACTACCAATAGCGGCCACGATAGTCTATAAGCGCAAGGAGATAGCCACCCGTATCTCAATCCTCTTTAGTACGAAAATCCTCGCCACCGCGTTCCAAGGTCTCATTGCCGCACCAATCTACAGCGAGCTGAGCGGCGTCCGCGGTCTTGAGGGTTGGCGATGAATGTGCCTGATCATGGGGGCGTTGAGCCTTTTCTTCAGCCTGACCGGCCTGTTCTTCTTCCCCAACAAACCCGCGATAACCTGGTGGCTGACTCGGGCCCAGAAGCAGCTGGCGGCGGACCGCATCGCCGCGGACACGGTCGAGAAGACGTTAGTCCTCACCTGCCCGCCTTATATTCTCGCTGGCATCTCGTCTGTTCTCGCGGGGCTGTCCTCTGGCAGGCTGAATGAGCGGACTTGGCACATTACTGTCATCAAACTGATATTCATCCTGGGGTTTGTGCTGGCTTGCGCGACTCTGAAGACTGGGACGAGATACTTTGGCGCTTTTGTCTTTGTAGCCGCGACGTATCCCGTCAACTCGCTAAATCTATCGTGGACTGGCATAACCTGCGGGCAAACGAGTGAGAAGAGGGCTGCGTCGTTGGCGGCTGTCAACACCTTGTCGAGTATCAGCCTGATATGGACACCGGTCAACTGGTGGGTATTCAATATGATCGAGAGGGTCACGCTTTTGATTGAAAAAAATCAACATTAGCGGATAAGAGCTGACTAGATGGAACAGTATCTATGGCCCGACTCCGCAGCACCCCAGTATATCCTGCCTATGGCTGCGAGTGCTGGCATGTGCTTCGCCACCATTGCTTTGAGTTGCATGTGGTACATGAGATGGGACCTGATGAGGGAGAACAAGAGGATACGCCGCAGCGATAATGAGGCCAAGATATTCTACGCGTACTGACACCTGGTCGGCCAGACCTTGAATAACACTGTCATTTGAATAGAGGATTTCAAATCGACTGGGTTGCAATACTGTACAGCTATGGACACGCAAGTGGTCTGGTAGCTATAGCGCCGCATCTTCTTATAATTTTATTTATAATGGTATCTTCTTTTCTTATGCTAAGATTAAGAGTTATTTTCTTAAATACTAGGGAGATTAACTTAATAAGGATTCTTTTAAGGGTTAACTTAATATATAGCTTATATATTATGTGAAAGAATATATAAATATAGAATTTAAAGAGGTCTTTTATAAGTTTAAATTAAACTTTAATAGTTAGATTTTATAGATAGTTAATATTACTAATAAAGATATTCTTAAAAAACTAAAGAAGATTTTTTAATTAAAAGGTATTTCTATTAGCTTAAAATATAACTTAAATATTATAATATTTAATGTTATTCTTAAAGCTAAATTATTACTTTAATTATTTAAAGACTTTAAGTTTAATAAAAGTAATTAAATATTTTATATTAATAAGGCTGTTTATAGCCTTAATTATATTATTATAGTAAGTAATTATAAATATATTAAAGCTAAGTTAAAAAATATAAAATTAGTTTTATTAAAATTATTAAAACTTTTTTTAAAACTATTAAAACTATTAGAATTATTAAAAGGTGTTAGCTTAAGTAAAAGTAATAACTTAAATAAAGGTAATAGCTTAAAAAAATAAAATAACTTTATTAACCTTATTAGCTAATATAAAGAATATAATATATATTTTCCCTTTTTACTTTATTATTAAAATAATAATAGTTAGCTATAATAAGTGTAGTTAATTAATTAGCTATAGCTATTTAGTTTAATAAATAGTTTAGCTAAAATGTTTCCTTTAAACTAGCTTATAGCTATTACTCTTTTAATAATAGCTTTAATTAAAATAAAGTAACTAATAAAAATTAATATAAATTAATTACCCCTTATTATATATATATATATAAAGGTAAGCTAACTAATATTAATTAATATCGGTTAACTTACTTATATATATATATATATATATATAATAAAAAGAGTAATTAATTTATATTAATTTTTATTAACTATTTTATTTATTTAAGTTTCTTTATTAAGCTAAAATAATAATAAGTATTTAAAAAAATAAAGTATAATATATTTTTTAAGATTAATATAATAGGTTTTACTATATAAAACTTTTTATAATAACTTATTAATCTTTTATAAGCCTATCTATAGTTAAAAGCCGCTATTCTATATTAATAGCTATAGCGTTAAGCTATATTTAATTTATTTACGCCGGTGCTTTTAATAAGCTATTAGCCCGTCGAGGTTAAAGCTATTATAAGCTATAAGTAACCTAATTTAACGCTATTAAGCATTATATAAAAGTGTTATTACTATATAACTTAAGTTATATATAAATATAAGTTGCTTAAAATAAGCGATATTAAAAAGTTACTATTACTTTAATTAAGGTTTTAGCTTTACTTTATAAATATATATTTATTTAGCGAAACCGAGCGATATAACCTTTTTTGCTATATTATAAGATCACTCGAAAATAATTATTTAGCTTGCTACATTACCGAAACCGAGATAACTATTAGTTAAGCTTAAACCATCACTTATATATGCTTATTAAGCGAGTTTATAGCTATAGTTAAAATAAATTATAATTAAGTAAAGCTATTATATTTTATTATTTAAATATATAGATTTAATAGCTCTATATCTATAAAAATAAACTTTATTTATAATAAGTAAATTTTTACTTAAATAAAAGGTTTTTTTATTAAGGTAAAGAAGCGTAAAAATAAAAACCTTTCTCTATTTAAGTAAATCGATATATTTATTATTACTTTAAAGATATATAAAGTTTATTTTAAAGAAATAGAAAAGTTTATCGCTTATAAAGTAAGGATAAATAAGCCGAATAAAAAAAGGGAGGTTAATTATTTAATATACTTTTTTAAAAAAGTTTATCTTTTATTTAAATAAATTAAAGAGATAAAGCTTAATTATAGAAACGTAATATAGTTAAATAAAATTTAATTTAAAAAGAAATATAATTATAAGTTTTTTAACCTTATATTTAAAAGAGATATTAATTCTTATTAATTATTTTATTTTAATTAAAGCTATTATTAAAAGGGTAATAGCTATAAGTTAATTTAAAGGAAATATTTTAATTAAATTATTTATTAAGCTAAAAGGCTATAACTAACTAATTAACTATATTTATTATTATTAAATACTTATAAATTAATATTTATAATATTATAACTTTATTAATTAAATCTTCTTTAATTATAAACTTTAATAAAACTTATAAAGAGAAAGATATATATAATAATAAGTTATATAATATATTTAATAATAAAATATAAATTTTCTTTATTATATATAAAAATATAAATATTATTTTACTTTAATTTAAATTTATATTCTTTTATATCTTTAAAAGTAAAATAAAGACCTACTATATATAAAATATTATTTAAAAAGATATATAATGGAAAACATTTTAAAAGTAAAGGGGATAAATTTAAAGAGATTAAATTTATAAAAAATAAGTGTAAAGCGGCTTCTTTTAAATATAGTAGAGACTTTACACCTTAAAATATAGTAACGGAAAGCTTAGCGCTTAAGCCTTAAGCGTATATTATATATTAATATATTTTATAAAGTTTATTTTAAGTTAAAGGTTTACTTTAATAATTATATTAATTATTAAAATTATTATATAAATTAAATTATTTTTACTTTTATTAAACTTTAATAAGAAAATTTTAATAAAGATTATATTTAAGTTCTTTAATTATTAATTAATAAGTTTTTTATTTATTATTAAACTTTTAAATATAATAAGTATAGTAACTAGCTTATATATAATAATATATTATAAGTAATTAAAGGTATTTTAAAGTTTATTATAAGTTTATTTAATTTATTATAATTAATTAAATAATTATATTTTAACTTATATATTTTTATTTAAGCTTATAAAAGCTAATAGCGTATTAAATATTAAGCTTTCTATATTAATAATATTAATTATAAGGAATATATTTATTAAGGGAAAGGGTTTTTTTATAAATAAACCGCGTAATTTAATTATTAATTAATATTTAATTAAAGTTTAAAACTTATAATAAAATATTAAGAAAGAGGTATTAAATTATTATTAACTTAAAATAATTTTAAAAGGCTATATAATATTAAAAAAAATATTATATTAATATTAACGCTATATTAGCGCTATATTAACGCTAATATAATATAAATATATATTAATAATATTAAAAATAAAAAGGTTATTAATTTAAACTTTATTATTTTTTAATTTATAGCTATTTTTAAATATTTTTATAGCTTTATAAATAATTAAAAAGCTTATAATTAAATTAAATACTTTAAAAAAAAGAAAAAAAAACTTAATTTTTTAAATATATATTAAACACTTAATATAATTTTAATATTATATTAATATATTCTAGTGTGGATTATATATTATATTATTTTTATTTTATATAAGTAATATAAAGTATATAAAAAGATAATGTTAACTTATTAATTTAATTTTAATATTATTATAACACTTTATTATAATACTTTTATAATACTTTTATTTACCCTCTCTCCCTTTAATAAATAAAGATAAAGATTAGTTTTTCTTTAATTATAAATATTATAGTGGATAAAATAATTATAGTATTAGCTTTAATTATAATAAAAGTAATTTTTATAATAAAGATAGTTTTTATAATGGGTTTAAAAGTTAATTAAGTAACTATAATAGTTAATTTCCTAGTTAAAGAATGTTTAATAATTAAAGCAATAAATATAATAACTACTTTAACGGCTATAGCAACTAATTAAGTAGTAATAGCTTTTATAGAAAATATTATTTTATTTATAATATTAAGAAATGCTAATTAATAAAGTATATTATTAAAAAATAATAATAGGTTTATATATAATTTAGCGGAGCGTGTTATAACTTAAGCTTATAAGGGGCGCGGTATATAAAGTATTCTTATTATAATTTAAATACCGAAATTATCTTTATTTAAATTAATTAATTCTAAATTTTAATGCTTAAATTAGCTAAAGTAAATATACTTTTAAAAGTATTTAACCGAGGGTTATATAATATTAAGATTAAAGGAAGAAAGAAAGAAGGTTAAAGTTATTATAGCTATTAGTTAAGGTTATTATAGCTGCCGGTTAAGGTATATAAGGCTAGCTATAAGCTTAGCGCTATAGGTAAGGGGGGTTTTAAAAGGTTTCCCCCTAAATATTATAATAGATATATTAAATATTAATTTAAATTTTAATTTACTTTATACCTACTTAAGCGTATATCTAAATAATATAAGCGCTTAAGCAAGTAATATCTATATTATAGTAGCTAATATTATAAGTTTATTAATATTATAAATTTACTTTATACCTATTTAAATATATATCTAAATAATATAAGCGCTTAAGTAAGTATAGATTTATTAATAATATAAGTTATATAAGTATAGTAGATAAGGTAAGTATAAGTGTATAGCTTATTAATTAAGATTTATATTTAATAACTATTACTTATTTACTTATTATTACTTACCGCTATTATAAATTAAAAAAACCTTTCCTTTCTTTATTAACCTTTTTTCCTTATATTTATTAAAGGCTATTATAAAGCCTTTCTTATCGATAATATTTATTATTAAAATAATATCTTAATAGCTTTATTACTTATTAGTTAATATATCGGTTATAGCCGGCCTTCCCTTATTAAATCTATTTAATAATAATAATAATAACCCTTTTTAAACCTATTATTAAAACCTTTATAATAATAGTAAGATTTATAATAACGAAATTAATAGCGTTATTAAAAAATATTATAGCTATAGTAAAATTAAAGCTTTAATTTAATTTACCCTTAAATATAATAATTAGCCGGTGAAAAACTACTTTATTTATCGAAATACTTATATAGCCTTTATAATAATATAAATTATTTTATCTATTATAAACTAATACTAATTATTTAATAATTTTAAGGATTTTCTATTTATTATACCTTTTTTATAATATTATTGCCCCGGTATTAAATAATAATAAAAGCTATATCTTTATTTAAAGTAAAGTATTAACTTACTTAATATCCTTTTTCTTTTTAGCTTATTTACCTTAAGCTAATTAAACTTTAACCCCTTATAATTTAGCCTTTTATATAAAAATAAATATTTACTTTTAAATAATATTTAATTGCTTTTATATTTCTTTATTTTATATAAAATATTATTAAAGTTACCTTACTATTAAATTAATAACCCTATAATAATATCGAAATAAAGTTTTTAATTAAATTATTAAGATATAATTATAGTATTTTACTTATTTATAAATATTATTTATAATATAGATCGATTTTTTTAAATTAAGCTATATTAGTATTAAACTTAAATTATAATATACTTATACCCTATATAGATATAACTAATAATTTCCGGTATAATATTTCTTAACTATTTTACTATTATAGATATATAAAAAGTTATATTAACCTTAAATAATAAGCTTATTAATATTAAGTTAATATTTAATAAAAGTATAAGTATTAATATTATTATAATAAATACTTTAAGCTAATATTAGCTATATTAGCCTTACTTAGTTAAAAGTAAAATATAATATTTATAAAAAAGGGTTTAAATAATAATAATAACTAATTTAAATATAAGATATATAATATTTATCGGCACCTTTATTATCGCAGCATTATTTCCCTAGAAATATATATTTATTATAATAATATAGGTAATAATTAATTAACCTTTTAAGATAATAAAATAAATTTAATTTACCTTAATTATTTATATAAGTTTCCCTTTATTAAGTTTTATTTAATATTAAAAAAAAACTTTATTAATTATTATTATAACTATCTTTATTAACTATTTTATTTATTTAAGTTTCCTTATTAAGCTAGAATAATAGTAAATATCCGAGAAGAATAAAATATAATATATCTTTTAAATTAATATAATAGGTTTTGCTATATAAAACTTTTTATAATAACTTATTAATCTACTTCTATAAGCCTGTCTATAATTAAAAGCCGCTATTCTACGCTAATAGCCGTAGTATTAGGCCGCGCCTAATCTATTTACGCTAATGCTTTTAATAAGCTATTAGCCCGTTGAGGTTAAAGCTATTATAGGCCGTAAGCTAGTCTAACGCCGTTAAGCACTACTAATATATAAAAGTGCCATCGCTATATAACTTAGGCCTTTAAATATAAATTGCTTAAAATGGGCGATATTAAAAAGCCGCTATTGCCCTAACTGTCTTGTAAGATATATATAGATTCTAGCTCTGCTTTGCAAACATATACCTATTTAGCGAAACTAAGCGACCACTATAACCTTTTCCGTAAGACCACTTAAAAGCAATTATTTAGCCGAAACCGAGATAACTGCTAATTAAGCTTAAACTACCACTTATATATACCTAAAACCTTATTAAGCAAGTTTATAGCTATAGTTAAAATAGATTATAGGTAAAGCCACTATATTCTATTATCTGGATATATAGATTTAATAGCTTTATAGCTATAGAAATAAACTTTAAATATAATAAGTAAATCTTTACCTAGGTAAAAAGTTTTTTTATTAAAGCAAAAAAGCGTAAAGATAAGAAACCTTCCCTTTCTAAGTAAATAGATATATTTATTATTACCTTAGAAATATATAACTCGAAGATTTATTTTAAAGAAATAAAAGAATTTATTACTTATAAAGCAATAATAAATAATAAGCCGAAGAAAAGACCGAAAGTTATAAATCTAATATACTTTTTTAAAAAGGTTTACCTTTTATTTAAATAAATTAAAGAGATAAAGCCTAGTTATAAAAACGCAATATAATTAAATAAAATTTAGTTTAAAAAATATATAATTATAGGTCTTTTAACCTTATACCTAGGAGGGATAACTATCTTTATTAATTTACTTAAAGTAGTTTAAATAATAGTAGATAAAGTAAGAATAATAATAACTTTTTTATATTTAGCTAAGCCTTATTTATTAGCTAGTTATCTTAAAGGCTTATTTTATATCGCCGTTATAGCCTTATACTTAATAGTTATAATACCTTATAGCTTTAGCCTTTTTTAAAAGAGGATATCCCGATTTATTTCGGGTTTTTAAATAAAGTAAACCCTAAGTTTATTAGCAATCTATAAGATTTATATATTAATAACGTTAAGAAATAGCTTATTATTAACTTTAATACCTACTTTACTAAATTATTTATAAAGATTTATTACTTTTAATATTAATATATATAGTTTAATATAGGCTTATATAATAGCATTTATTATAATTATTATAGGAAGAATAATATAAAACTTTTTAATAAGCTAAACTTTTATTTTATTATTAATAATATAAATTTAAATAATATTTCTACTTACCTTTTAAAGCTTATATAGGTTAAGAAATAATATTTTACTTATATTTATATCTTTATTAATATAAAGTTAATTTATAATTAATAATATAAATATAGCCGCTATTATATTAACTTTTTCTGAAATATTATATTGCTTTTTAATTAGCTATTTTACTTACCTTTTAAATATAATATTATAATTTTATATTTATAAAATATTAAAAATAATTTTTATTAGCTTATTACCTTTAAAAAGTAAACTTATATCCGGTATAATATTATTAAGTAATAGCTTAAATTCCTTATTAGTAATAACCCTTATTACCGAAATTTTTAAATTAATTATAAAAAGCTTGCTTAAATCCTTAAAAATAATAATATTAGTAAGTAGATTATTATTATCGAGGTTAAAAATAAAGATAAGATTTATATAGTAGCTTAGCTAGCTAATAAAAATAATTTTAATAACGATAATAACTTTTTTAAAAAAGTTTTTATTATTTTTAACTTAATTACTATATAGGCTAATCTTTAATATCTTTATTAATAATTTTCGAGTTATAGGTAAGCTAACCCTATATAGCCTTTAGTTCTTTAATATATTAAGTAATATACTAAACTTATATATAACTTTATTAATATACTAGGTATTCGATTTATACCTTTAAATAACCTTAATAGCTATATAGCGCTAGTTAATATAGCAATATTATCCCTACTTTTATATAATTAAAGTAATTAAATAATGCTATAAAAGTATAATATAATTTAATAAAAGTAAAATTATTATATTTTACTATAAAAGAATAGCCGGTTTAAATAGTATAAGCGCTATAAATATTTCGATTTTAATATTAATATATAGGTTTAAGTAAATAAGATTAATAGTTTCTTTATTAAGTATTTAAATATTTAATAAAACCGGAATTTTATAAATATTAATAAGTTTAAAGCAGCCTTTATTAATAATAGCCCTTAAATATAAGCGCTATTAAATACTATTATAAGGTTATTTAATAAGCTTAAAGGTATATATCCTTTCTAAAATTAAATATATAATAAGCTAATAGTATAATGCTATACTTTTAAATGCCCTTATATTTTTATTACGTTTTTAGCTATTAATCTATATTAAAAATCCTTTATTATAGCTATACTTAATTATAATAAATAGCTTACTATTAATAATTAAGGTAAATTAAGAATTATATAGAAAAACTTTAAAGAGAACCTTTATATTGCTATATATTACTTTTATAAAAGGGTTATTATATTTATTAAGAAATACTTTATACTTTAGCTCGGGATTATAAAATAATAATACCGTTTTAAATAATAAGGTTATAATAATACTTATATCTATAATTTCTTTTAAATTATTAGTATTTTATAAATACTTATAGATAGCTTCTTTAATAATATTAAAAAGAATATATTTATATAGTTTTAGGGCCTTTATATTACTATATATAATTTAAAGCCGGGTTATTAACTATTGCTATAAAAAAATAATCCTTTAAAGTATATAGCTAATATTAATATAATATTTAGCTTTCTTTCTTATATAATTAACCGGATATAGCAATATAATTATAATAAGGTATATTATTTATATAAATATAAGCTTTTTAATAGTAAATAGTTTAATAAACCTTTTTACTGCTTTTATTATAAATATTTACTTTATAAAACTATTATCTTAATACACTATTTAAATAATAAAAAGATATATTTATAAGATATATTTAATAATATTTAAAATAACCTTAGAATAAATAACTATATTTATAATATTATACTTAATTAGTTAATTAATATTAATACTTTACCTTATATATCTCTTTAAGCTATTACTAATTATATTATTAAATATTATAATAAAGCTAAAGTTAAAATTTAATTATATAGTAAAATATTTTATAAATTAATTCCGAAAATTAATTATATAAAGCTTATAATATCCCTTATTAATAAGATAATAAATAAGCTAATAGCTAAATATAATTAGCTTAATATAAAGGTTAATTATTATAATTTCGGCTTACCGCTAATAGTTTTAAGCTATATATTTTAATTTATTAACTGCTATTACCCTAATTTAAACTATAGTATAGCTATTATTAATGCCGATATAAATAATATTTAAAAGTTTAAGTTTATTTATTAAAAATATTATAAGCGGGAAAATAAATAGAAAAATCTTAAATACTTTAACTTTTTAATAAAGATTAATTATTAAAAGTAAAGGTAAGCCTATTTTTTAAATTAAGCTAAGCTTTATATATTTAACTATTTCCTTTACTATAAGCTTAGCCGGTAAAGAGATTAATTTAAAAACTTTATTTATATTAATTTAACCCTTTACTACTCTTATAAAAATATCGAGAAGCTTAAAACTATAAATAGTATCTAGTTTAATATATTTATTAAGGTATATAACTATTATTATTTTACTTATAAATATAAAAATAACTATTATAATAATATTCCGCTTAATATTAATAATAATAATTTTTAAAAAAACTTTAATATTAAATAAAAGTAAATAATAAAAGATAATTAGCAGCTATTTATTATTTAGCTCCCGGGCTAAAAGATAAATATAGATAATATTAAGTTATTTAAAAACTATAAAATCGATTATTAATATAACTAGGCGCTTTATATTAAATATTACCTTAAGCTATATACTTAAAGGATAAACTTTTAAAAGGAAATATACTTTATAAACCCTTTAAACTTAAATAATAATAAGAATCTTTCCGAATTAGCTATTAATAGCCTTAATATAAAGTAATATTTACTATATAATACCGTTATAAAGCATTAAGAGAGCTTTATTAATAATAATTAATATAATAATAATTATATACGCTTTTATAATAATTAATTACTTTTTTAAATTAATAGGCCCGGTAATATAAATAAGTTATTTATATTTAAATTAATTTCTATAATAATATAGCGTATTTTAATAGCCTATAATATTATTTATTATATTATCGAAAAGTTTGCTCCTACTAATATTATAGCTAATATTATTAATAGCTAAATAATTTATTCTCTTTTTAAAATTTTAATTATAATAGCTACTTTAAGGAAGCTATTAAATTTATTAATTTAAAAGGTAACTAATCTTTAAAATAAGCTTTAAAATACCGAATACTTTATAATTAATAAGAAATCGATAATCGGCTATTATATAATATATTTTATTAACTAGCATATATATTAAATATTTAAATACTTAGATTTATAATTTAGTAGCTATAATATTATCCTTATAAGTAACTTTTATTAGCTTCCCTTTATTGCTATAAAGCTGCTATTTTTTAATAATTTTAAGCTAAAGCAGCTTTATAATAAAGCTAGCTATTTCGCTTATAAGTAGTTTATTAAAACTATTAAGCTATAATAAATTATTTAATAATAAAATAATAATTAAGCTAACTTCTATAATATTCTTAATATATTATAATATAATAAGCTTATTTAGTTATATTAATATATACTATTAAGTTATATATAAAGCGCACTTTCTTTAAATAAGGTTAAATAGTTTAATAATATTTTATATATTTATAGTATTAATAGCAAGATATTAGAATTTAATATAATATATCTAAAACGCTTAAATGCTATAGTTATTAATTATAAAGCTAAGAATACCGGATTTAATATAGCAGTAATTAACTTAAAAAATACCGGTAATTTATATAATACTTTTCTTTTTTATTATAATATCTATATAATATTAATAAAAAACTTATAAACTTTTATTAGCCTTATTAATAGTATAATAAAGGTTATTTATAATATTACTTAAGCTATTAATATCGAAAAGTTTTAGGATATAATACCTTTTATTATTATAGTTTAAATAAATAAATATAATAGCTTTATTTACCTTCCGGGCTTACTATTAAATAATATTATTCTTATCTTTCTATTTAAATAAAACTTTAAAAAAAGTAAGGCTACTTATACTTATATATAATTTGCTTTAATAATTATATACGTTATTACTATATATAAGTCTTAGAGTGCAATATTAAATTACGTTATTTTAAATATTATAGCCCGATAATTTATTATTAGCTTAACTTATATTACTATCTTTAGGATTAAAACGCTTAAAGGCTTAATATTTAAATTACTATTTACTTTATTAAACCTTAAGCTAGCTAAAGATAATATTAACCTCCGGCATATTAAAGACTATTAATATTATTATAATGCCGGCTAGATTTTTATTAATATTACTTTTATTTAATATTAGTAGTAAGCTTTTTAGTAATTAGCTTTTTAATAGCTATTAACAGGTTTAAGCGTTATTTATAAGGAGGATCTAGTATAGAAAGGTAATATATAGTAAAGATTAAAGAATCTTTATAACTAATTCTATAGGTTAAAGGATTTTAAATAAAAGATATTAATTAAATAAATAAATAATATACTATACCTTCTTTTAACTTTATTAATCCCTTTTAAGTAATATTTATATTTAGCTAATATTAATTAATTATAGCTTAATAATAAATATAGGAATTATATAAGCTATAATAAAAGTTTTATTTTTAATATAGCTATATCTAGTTAAGCGTATATATAAAATAGTAATATATTTAATTAAGCGTATATAAATTAAAGCTATATTTAACTAAATATATATATAAAATAGTAATACCTCTTTATTAAGCGTATATAAATTAAATATATATTTAATTAAGCGTATATAATAATACCCCTTTATTAAGTATATATAAATTAAAACTATATTTAGTAAAGTATATATATAAATTAATAATATATTTAATTAAGCGTATATATAAATTAAAATATTTAGTTAAGCGTATATATAAAATAGTAATATACTTAATTAAATATATATATAAAATAGTAATATATTTTTATTAAATATATATAAATTAAAACTATATTTAATAAAGCGTATATATAAAATAGTAAGCGTATATATAAAATAGTAATATACTTAATTAAATATATATAAATTAAAACTATATTTAATAAAGCGTATATATAAAATAATAATACGCTTAACTAAATATATATATATTAAATCTTCCCTCTTAAGTATAAGGTTAAAAGACCTATAATTATATTTTTTTAAATTAAATTCTATTTAACTATATTATATTTCTATAATTAAGCTTTATCTTTCTAATTTATTTAAATAAAAGGTAAACCTTTTTAAAGAAGCATATTAGATAATTAACCTCCCTTTTTCTATTCGGCTTATTTATCCTTACTTTATAAGCGATAAACTTATCTATTTCTTTAAAATAAACCTTATATATTTTTAAGATAATAATAAATATATCGATTTACTTAAATAAGAAAGGTTTCTTATCTTTACGCTCCTTTATATTAGTAAGAAAACTTTTTATTTAGGTAAAAATTTATTTATTATAAATAAAGTTTATTTCTATAGCTATTTATAAGCTGTTAAATCTACATATCTAGATACTTAGCAATGGAATATAGTAGCTTTACCTAGTTAATTTAAGGGTCTTAAGCGCGTGCAAGTGCTAGTTTAAGCTTAACTGTTATCTCGGTTTTAGTGGGCTAAATAATTGCTTTCAAGTGGTCTTACAGAAAAGGTTATATCGCTCGGTTTCGCTAAATAGGTGTATATTTATAGAATAGAGCCAGAACCTTAGTTAGGGCAATGGCGGCTTTTTAATATTGCCCATTTCGAGCAACTTATATTAGAAGGCCTAAGTTATATAGCAATAGCACTTTTAAATAATACTTAACGGCGTCAGACTAAGTTGCTTATAGCCCGCAATAGCTTTAACCTCGACAGGCTAATAGCTTATTAAAACACCGGTATAAATAAACTAGGCGCGGCCTAACGCTATAGCTATTAACGCAAAATAGCGGCTTTTAACTATAAATAGGCTTATAAAAGCAGATTAATAAGTTATTATAAAAAGTTCTATATAGTAAAACCTACTATATTAATTTAAAAGATATATTATACCTTATCCTTTTTAAATACTTACTATTATTCTAGCTTAATAAGGGAACTTAAATAAATAAAATAATCGATATATTAAATCTTTATATACTTTATAAATAAAATAGTATAATAATTAACCCTTAATAAATCGTTTAAAAATAACCCCTTTTAAATAAACTTATTATAAAAGTTTATATAATATAAAAACGTTAAACGTTTATATACTCTTTTAACTATTACTTCCCGCTAATATATAAATATATTTAATTAAAGTTATTAAAATAACCGTTAATTAAAAATTAAGTATATTCTTTAGCTTACTTTATTATTAATAAAAGTCTTTTAAGTGCTGGAAACCGAATACTTATCTATATTTTTAGTATTAAAAAGCGAAAGGGCTAAATTAAAGGCGCGGGAATAAAAGTAACCGCTACTTAATATAGGTTTCTTAAATATCGCTTATATAAAAAGTTCTCTATTTTACTATTAAATACCCTTTTTAAAGATTTATCTTTTAACTCTTCTTTTTTTTTAACCTTTATATATTTATATCTATTAATAAAGTTTAAAAGGGAAGATTTATAGTAAAAGCGGATATATTTAGCATTATAGTATTCTTAAAAAAACTATACTTAAATATATTACTAAATTAAAATTAACCCTTATTATTCTTTATCTTAATATTACTTTAATTCTTTATAATAAAACTTTATTAACGCTTATAATCCTTTTAAATAAAATACTTCTTAGCCTTATTATATATTTCGGTAAGCTATATAATAATAAAATAGAAATTAATAACCCCTTAACTATTAATACCCTTTAAACTTCTTTAAAAAAAAGCTTTAATTTCCTTTAAAGTTATTTATTAAAAAAAGGAGAAGGGAAAAGAGGGTACGGCTATAAAGGTAAAAGTAAGTATAATAGCTATAAGTATATTAAGTATAGCTAAAGGGCTACCGGAAAAATATATTAATTAATTAAATCCCGCTAAAGTAAAAATAAAGCTAATAAGCTATTAGCAACTAATAAATTTCTAATTATATATATAGTTAATATAATAGCATATAGGGATATTATATTTAAAATTTACTTAAGCCGGATTAATAATATAGCTTAATTATAATTTAAATTCTATAATATACTTTTAATATAGTTAAGCTTTAATAATACTAGTAACTTAAACTATAGCGGTAATAATACTATTATAATTAATTAAGAAATCTTAAGTATTTATTTAATAAAATAAGCTAATTATTAAAAAGTAAATAGCCGGGAGGTTTATAACCTTTTTAATACCGGTATTATTAAAAGGCTAGCTATTAAGGTATTTAAGTTATAGCTTAAAAATAATATTTTAAACCGCTTATTAAGCGGTTAAAACTAATATTACTAATATATTAGTAATATTTACTATATAATACGCTTAATTAAATAATAAGTAAAGTTAATAAAAAGAAAAATTAAAGCTATATTATTTATATATAAAAAACTTATATATAATTATAGGTTTTATAGCTTAAGTAATTATAATTCCTATATAATTATAGGTTAAAAATAGGTAAATTAAAGGGTATTAATAATTATATTTAACTTTTTATTTTAATAAATATAAAAAAAGAAGTAAAAAGGGTATTATTATTATTATTACTATTATTATAATATAATTATAGTTATAATTATAATATAAGTTTTAAAAGTAAGTAAAAAGGATATATATTATAATAAAGGTATTAAATATTTTTAATATATAGTAAACTATATACCTATTTAAATATATAGCTAAATTTATATTACGCTTAAATAGGTATATATTTAATAATACTTTATATATATATATAATATACTATTAAAGTATTTAAGCGGTATATCTATATATTATTATTATTATTTTTCTGCTATAATAATGTTACTTAACTTAAGATTATTACTTTAAGAATAAAAAGCTATTTTTTATTAATTATAAAGCGTTACCCTTTTATTTATTTAAAGTTATTCTTTTTAAAAAAGTTTATATCGCTATATCTAGGTATATATAAAGCTATTATTAAAGAAGTATAAAAATATATTTTCTTTTAAGGTTATAAGTTTAATTCCTATTCTTTTATTATAAAGAAAAGGCTTATAAAGATATCTTATTATAATTTTAAGGTTATAAGTTTAATCCCCGCCTTTTTATTATAAAGAAAAGGCTTATATAAATATTTTATTATAAGTTTAAGGTTATTAACTATTTTATTTATTTAAGTTCCCCTATTAAGCTAGAACAATAATAAATATTTAAGAAGGATAAGGTATAATATATCTTTTAAATTAATATAGTAGGTTTTACTATATAGGACTTTTTATAGTAACTTATTAATCTGCTTTTATAAGCCTATCTATAGTTAAAAGCCGCTATTTTACGCTAATAGCTATAGCGTTAAGCTACGCCTAGTTTATTCGCATTAATGCTTTTAATAAGCTATTAGCCTATTAAGGTTAAAGCTATTATAGGCCGTAAGTAACCTAGTTTAATGCCGTTAAACATTATATAAAAGTGTTATCGCTATATAACTTAAGTATAAGTTGCTCGAAATGGGCGATATTAAAAAGCCGTTATTGCCCTAACTATCTTATAGGATATGCATAAGTTCTGGCTCTACTTAAATATATACCTATCCACTATAACCTTTTCTATAAGACTACTCGAAAGCAATTATTTAGCTAAAACCGAGATAACTGCTAGTTAAGCTTAAACTAGCACTTATATACGCTTAAGACCCTATTAAGCGAGTTTATAGCTGCGGTTAAAATAGATAACTAGGTAAGGCCATTATATTCTATTACTAAGTATAGTTCTGGATATATAGATTTAATAGCTCTGCTATAAACAGCTATAAAAATAAACTTTAAATATAATAAGTAAATCTTTACTTAAGTAAAAAGTTTTCTTATTAGGGTAAAGAAGTATAAAGATAAGTAACCTTTCCTATTTAAGTAAATAAATATATTTATTATTACTTTAAAGATATATAACTCGGAGATTTATTTTAAAAAAATAAAGGAATTTATTGCTTATAAGTTAAGGATTAATAATAAGCCGAGGAAAGGATAAAAGGTTATAAGTCTAATACGCTTTTTTAAGAAGGTTTACCTTTTATTTAAATAGATAAAGCCTAGTTGCAAAAACGTAATATAATTAAATAAAATTTAGTTTAAAAAATATATAATTATAGGTCTTTTAACCTTATACCTAGGAGGGAAGTTTAAGGTTATAGGTTTAAATCCTACCTTTACCTTATAAAAAAAAGGTTTATAAAAATATCTCTTTATAGCTTTAGGGTTTTAAGTTTAATTCCCGCCTTTATATAATAAAGAAAAGGTTTATAAAAATAGTCCTTTATAGCTTTAAAGTTATAAATTTAATTTCCGTTATTTTATAATAAATAAAAAGATTATATAAATATCTTTTCCTATAAACTTATAATAAAAAAAAATCTTTCTTAAGAAGTATATATATTAAAGTTATTATAGGATATATCTTTTCGGTATTAATTAAGCTTTTAGCTTATTTAAATAATTAAAGTTTTTTATTATTATATAATTCCTAATTATATTATATAACCGCGGCTTTATTATTATTACTTTATTTTTAATAATATATTAATATAGAATAATATATCGTTGCTTATATTAAGAATATTTAATTATTAACTTATTATAAGCGATATATACCGATAAGCCTTATAAGCTTTAAGTTATAATACGCTTTACTAATTTCTTAAGCGTTTTAAGAAGGATTAGGGCTAATAATTATATTTAAAAGATTAAGGCTAGCAACTTTATTTAAAAGATTAGGGCTAATAATAAAATTTAAAAAGATTAGGGCTAGTAATAAATATATATAACTATTTAGTATATTCCTTAAAGGGCTATAATATACTAAATCGAGTGGAACGTTTATATATATATTACTTTATAATATAGGAATAAGAAGATAAGTAGCTTATAAATGTTAACTTTATAGCCTTTATTATTAATATTAAAGGCTTTAAAGGCAAATATCGTCGCAGTTTAATTCTTCTTTTACATGTGATACCACTCTATAGTATTAAATAACACAACCGTGAAAACATGTCTAACGAAATACCCCTTATTGATTTCTCTAGTACGCAGACCCGAAGATTTAATTGTAGTATATAGTGAACTCAAAGGCTAATTGTAATATGCTTTAGATTTCTACTCGCCTGACCCGGGAGTTAAGAACAGAGTAGTTGACCAGATCCGCCAGAGTTGCTTGTATAATGGCTTCTTGCAGATTAAGAACCATTCTGTTCCACTAGAGCAGTAAAGCGCTGTTGTGAATAGTGCCAAGAGGTTTTTCTCCCTAGATCTGGAGGAAAAGCAAAAGGTTTCCAAGAATAACAATACTTGGAACCGCGGATATGAGATGCTCCGATCACAGATCTTGGAGGAGGGCACCCAGCCTGAGCTGAAAGAAGGCTTTTACATCGGCGATGATATCTCTGCCGACCACCCCTACTTCGTGAACAAGAAGCTCAACAGCGGGCCAAACCAGTGGCCAGAGCCTCCGGGACACATGTTCCAGGAATCAACCATGACCTACTACAAATCAACCGTTGGCTTAGCCGCTGATCTATTGAAGGCCCTTGCGCTGTCCCTAGACCTGGAGGAAGACGAGGCATCTGCGCAAAAGGAAGCCGCCCCCCTGCTAGACAAGGTCGCATCTGCACAGCTGGAAGCCGAACTGGTCGCACAGTTTGAGGAGCCAGCGGAGAACTCCCAACAGGCATTGCACGGGGAAGAGGCGCGGCAACAGCAGCTTGCCAAGCCTGTGCAAGGTGGTGCCAGCAAGTTTGACCGCCTCCGACTATCACTCCAGGACGGGCTGGGTCTCTTGAGGTCTGCTGACTTGACGAGAGAAGAAACAAACCAGCTTGAGGATATGTTTATGGACATGAAGCAAGAGTTGTACCAGGCGGAGAGGCGCGGGAGGAAACAGAGACAGGGTGATGGCATGCATGGGCCATGACGGCCTTCTGGTCATGACTATCTCAACATGTCGCACAGGTCATAGGGCCGGGACAGGGAAATCTCGTGCAATAGCTAGGCCAGTGAAGACGAGACTGTGCTTGTAGATTCAGCCGGGGGTGGTCCCCGGGCCGTAATGTCGCGACTGGCCATACAATTGGACTACCTAGGTATGTGACCACTGTGAACCGTGGAAGCAGTCGGCCAACACCAAGGCCAGTCACACTGTGAAACATTGATTGGATCCAGTGCTGACTCTTGACGGCGCAATTTGCGAAGAAAGCTATGGTCGGAGAATGCAACTCGGGTCATGCAGAGGGGGTGTCTCCGGCAGGTTTCCGGGGACGATTCGTCATCCTTTAGACACATACAGGTTCACCCGCGCGTCTACAGAGGCGGAGTTACATATTGTCGCGCCAAACACTTTATGGGGTGTAGTTCTAGTACTATGCTCGCTCAAGCAGCACTGCAGCTGAATTTCAGAAGCGTTGTCTTGTGATTTCCTACACCCATGGCGTATACCGTATTATAGCTATGTCTGGTTCCCTAGTGCTACCAAAGACGCCTGTGCATTCTGATATTGTGGAGTGCATGAATGTTGTCCTCGTTCACTTCCAAGTGAGCACCCAACCTTATTCCCTCACTGATGTGGGCATCATGGGTGAGCCAAGACGAATAGACGAGAAACGACGTTGGCAGAAAGTTCGCATGCTCAAAATCTATAATGATCAAGCGGCTCGAGGGGTCTTCGTCATCCTCCATAATAAAGTTTTCCCGGTTCATATCGCCATAGCAGAGCCGTATGTCTTCCGATACCAGGTCTATAGGTGGGTAGCCCGGATTCGTCTATAAATCATCAGTTCTGTCCTCTCGTGTGGAGTATCAACCCTAAAGTTTCGTCGGACTCACCCTCTCATTTTCCGAGTTGATCCAATTCTGTAGGTCTTCCACGCTCTCATATGCTCGCGGCGATTCGGGCTCCTCTTTGCCCCATACGAAATTCGTGACACAACCGCCCCCGTAAGGGCCTGGCGCCATATATTCGGGTGGAGTTAGAGAGTACAGAAAACAGATAGCCTCAATGACCCGATCCTTATAGAGACCTATTTTGTTCTGCTTCTCTTCCTCGCTCATATTGCTGGACTTTACGATCTGGCGTTCGATGTTGTCTACAGACACGCCTTTGGCGAACTCCATAACGATCAATCCGTAGTCCAACTCATTAACTCGTGCTTCGAAGGAATCGTATACACGGGGAACGTGGAATCTTGCATTTGCGTTCTCGTCTTTGGTAATGCACTCGTGTGCCCACGCCTGAGTGTTTGCCTGCCATTGCATGCGT
The DNA here is from genome assembly GCA_023242295.1 of Diaporthe ilicicola. Taxonomy (NCBI): domain Eukaryota; kingdom Fungi; phylum Ascomycota; class Sordariomycetes; order Diaporthales; family Diaporthaceae; genus Diaporthe; species Diaporthe ilicicola. Next base: position 54,446 of record JALPVH010000208.1, read on the forward strand.
GGCACGTCAAAGCTGTATTTTACCCAAATGCGATTGGAGCCAGGGGGAAGGTGTCCATTGGTGAATTGGAAGCCTTTTAGCATTCTGAAGCGGTCCAATACGCTGCGTTGTTCAAACGAGTCGAGATAATCAGCAAAAGCAGTGATGATCTCGTCACGGTCAGGCTTCCAGCCACTGGCAAATTGCTCTTCTTCCATACTGATTGGTAAGGAAGTGGTGATTGAAGTGTTATGATTGAGAAGTATACTTGTCGATGTGTGTTGGCGTCCTTGTGGATAGGTTGGTGACAAAGTGGAATAATTAGGCGGTCCTGAACAGATTCGGTTTATTCTAGCGGTGGTCGCTTAGTCAGACATGCATCTGAACCTGTTGGTGCTGTTGCACATCGAGCGGCGGCTGGGATTCAAGAATAATGGATCCAATCTAAAAATATGGCTACGATGGCATTCTGCTAAATATACAATATCGATCCGCTCAAAATGCTACTCACCAGCAATCAGGCCGACGAAGCAGCCAGGGCGAACCTGTGCCTCCATTCGGGTGGGGCGTTGAACACCCCCTGATGCGATTATCGTGCACTAATCGCGGCACCTGCCCGGGGAAACAGCCCAAGCCTCAGATATTTCAGCCCGCCTGCGACCAGGAGGAGGCACAGGCGACCAGAAATTGCTTGCTCAATTTCCACACTTTTGATCCACCGATCTGAGCCAACTGGCGCCCAAAGGTCATCCGTGGCTGCGATTGGCAGAATTCTCGAGCTTCTCTACAGACAGCTGGTCAAGCTCCACTATCGCGGCGTTCTGGTCACGGCCGAGTTCGTAGACCAAATTCCACCTCAGCATCGTCCGTGTTGGTGACCCGGATGTCGAGAATCCAGTTTTAGTGCATCGTTGACCACTCCATTGACTACAATGGACTTGAGTGGGTTGTCGAATGGGACTCTCTGTGGCCCAGCATGTCGTGTATAAATAAGTGAAACGCGCTCTCCTGGTTGACACAATAATAAATCAGATATTCGCAACACATCATATCATCATACACTGCGCCATTATCCCCCGGGAAACAAGACTTCCTCAACTATACCAGTATATTTATACACATACTGTCAACTTCACGAATATGTCCAGCAATAGAAACCAAGCTCAGAACGCGAAGGGAAAGGGAAAGCAGCAGGCTGCTCCCGCCCCCAAGCTGGACCATACGGAACAGGAGATTCAACAATTCATGCGCAACTCAAAGGTTGTTCACGTCGTGGTGGAGGCTCTGGGGGGCGGGGAATCTGCCCCCGCGGATCCTAGGAAGCGAGAGATTGGCAAGAAAAAGAACCATTGGGCGCTGCGTCTTATAATTGGCCATCCGTACGTCCTTCCCTCGCAAGTCGCCGCTTCCGCTAATGGCCTTTGTCCCCATAGGTTCAGGTATCGCCAAAAGGGCCAAGACAAGACCTGCGCAAGTGTTCGAGTGTCGATCGAGCATCCTCCAGGATCTCTGACCTGTCAACAAGTGACCCTGAAGGCAATGGCAAATGAAATGGAAATATCAACAAGTGCCTATGTTTCTTTCTTCTTCAGGGTTCTTCGGACGGACCGGACCGTACAGGATTTTATGGCTGAGGCCAATCCTTTGCTGCCGTTTACCTACACCATTGTAGCCCGATCACTGGCAAGCACTGCCAGACCGGGCGCAGCCCCGGTGGGACGAAGTCGCAATGCCGGACCGTCCGGGCGGGACCAAGAGTTGTCAGAGCATCCTAATGGCTGCCGCGATTTCACGTAAGTTTTGCAATGTCCCGATACCTTGCAGGCACAATTGTGCGGTAGCGCAAGCGCTTGAGACTAATAGCAGGCAGTGCTCAATGGTTCTACCGTCTTCATCATCACGGTTTCGTTGCTTGGGAAGCACAAGATGCCAGACACGTTACCCCAGGCATCCAGCCACTTCAAGAGACTGAGGCTTTCCACCACCTTATCGGCTATAGATACAGTCCTACACGCGTCGACAAGGCACCAATTGCCAAGGCCGCTTTTGGATCTGGCTTCGTTCGGGCACAAAGTTGCAAGGTTGATCTAGTCATGAATCCTGATGCTGGTCAGCCCTCGAAAAGTGCGCCAGGGAAGTATACGGTGGTGCTCCCGTACCAGGATCAGCCGCCTGCTGTACAAACATTTAAAAGATAAGATGTATGTATGAGGTCATGGGTGTCGAGGAACTGCCATCAATTGAATTGACGTGGGGGCTACAGCATGTCTGTGGGCCTGTATTTGTGGGATGGGTGCAGGTGCCCGGGTGGTATAGAGTATCTATAGAAACCCTGTAGAGGAGGCAAGATTAGGTTGCTCTCTAAAGAAATAGCTAGGCTACGCCCGCTCTAATCTCCGCCTATAAATAGCCCCGTAAACAGTCTAGAAACATCTACTTAAATAGCAGAATCCCTAAATAAATTACTATATACCCCCCTAAATCGCCTATAGGGCTAAAAATTATATAAGAAAAGTTACCTTAAACGTAATTTAAACTTATACCCTTTAAATTACCGTTTAATTATATATTCGCTCTATACCGCTATACTATCCCGCTATAAAAGTATAGAAATATTATAATTTACTTAGAATATCCCCTAATAATCTATATATCAGCTTAATTTATTTAATTTTCCTTTAGCTAAATTATTATTAATTAATCTTAAAAAGCTTAAAATAAGTTTATATTAAATATTTAAACATTTTATTTTTAAAGAATTATTATAATATTTACTATTATTATATATTAAGGGTATAAATATTAGAAATTTAATATTTAAATTAAACTTAAAATTAAAACCCCTTTATTTTTCTTTTATATCTTTTATATTTGTGGAAATAATAGCGGTTGGCTGCAATTGGGCCTTATCGATAAGGCCCACTCGGCCCGATAGATAGTCCGGCCGAAACGCTTCCTCTAGACTAGCCCATAGCCATTGCCCTTCTGGCGATGGCTTCAACCTAACAACCAAGAATCTAGTCAATCGAGTCGTTTCTGCCTACTGCTTTCGTTTGCGTATACGCACCCCTGGGCTCCCCCAGCCCGACCAACACTGATCAGTGATTGCTTGGCAATCCCTGATAGCAAGGTTGAAGAGGCAGACCTCAATCGTCGTCGACCGTAAGCCGTCGTCTACAGGGCTTCTGGACTACGTCAATCGAGCGACGATTTCTGTACTAAAATCGAGGCGTTTCTGATTTCGGTGGCCATTGCCTACGTTCAGAAAACACCAAGATTAGCTGTTGGCCACCGCCTACAACTATCGTCAAGTTCCCTCATATAAGAAAACCACTAACGAGAACGTTTGCGACCTCCGGTACGCTCCATCGCGCCAACCATCCCCATCGTTATCAATTGCCGACAGGCTTCTGACAGCAAGGTATGGAAATCGTCTAAGCTGCTTAGGCGTCAAGTCTAAAGAAGACGAATCGGCCACGCTGCGTTGGCCGTCACAGCCGAAGAGGCGAGTCGCTTAAGCTGCTCAAGCGCAAAACACCATCGTCGACCTCGCTTCCGTCCCTCGCGACGATAACCCTCAATCGAGACACCTTCGTTAGTCCAGTCTCAAGACCCTCAAGCCGCTGCTCAAGCGCAAAACACCATCGTCGACCTCCCTTCCGTCCCTCGCGACGATAACCCTCAACCTCAATTGGGACACCTTCGCTGGTCCAGTCTCGAAACCCTCAAGCCCTCGCAAGCCACGCGAAACACCATCGTCGAAAACCTCTCTCGCGACTTCCTCCCCTCCTACTCGACCAATCTGAAAACCTCAAAACTGCCCAGAAATCCCCAATCGGCAGTAAACCAGGTTTTCCTCCCTTCCTCACCCTCTCGCCCTCGCTCGCACGTTTGCGACCGTGGCCCTCAAGCCCTCCACGCCAGCCATCGCGCGATCAATCAGAAAACCTCAAAACTGCCCAGAAAGCCCAATCGGCAGTAAACCAGGTTTTCCTCCCTTCCTCGACCTCTCCCTTCCTCGACCTCTCCCTCGGCCCAAGCCAAGCAGAAACGCCGCAATCGAGAGCGCCCTCTCCCTTCCTACCTACTCGCCCTCGCCCTCGCCCTCGCCCTCGCCCTCGCCCGCGCCCGTTGCAACCGTGGCCTATTAAACCCTTCCACGCAAGCCACTACGCGATCGATCTGAAAACCTCAAAACTGCCCAGAAATCCCCAATCGACAGTAAACCAGGTTTTTCCCCATACAGACTACATGGCAGGTCAGCCGGAAAAGCCATCAAACCAATTCTCGCTAGACGGCTTATGGCGATTGGAACGCACTTAAGACAATTTGGCTGGTAACACCACCCAGTTTATCTCCACCATATTACTTTACCCTCCACCCACGAAACTGCTACTATTACGTAACGTTTGCTTAAACACTTCACCACGTTTTACACTCTTTTTACACCTGGTTCCTGCCCCCATCAAACCTCAAGCCAGAAAACCTCAAAACTGCCCAGAAAGCTCCAATCGACAATAAACCAGGTTTTTTCCCCGCCACAGATTACATAGCAAGTCACTCAGAAAAGCCTACCGGTTAACTATCGCTAAGCAGGGTGTGTCGATTAAAACGCACTTAAGACACTCTGGCGGGCATCACCACCTATTCTGTCTCTACCACATTAATCTGCCCTCCATTCACAGAACTGCTATTTCTGTTTTACGTTTACTTAAAGACCTTCCTGCGATTCACACCCTTTTGCGCTCCGTACCCTCCCTCGCTACGTTTCCGTTGCTTTCTTCCCATTTCCTCAACACCATCGCAGTCACGATCAAGAAGAAGAAACTCTCCAGAGGAATAACTCTACCGGTCAGCCTACGCAGTAATAGCGTCCGTTTACTGAGAACCACCACCTGCGGGTGAATGGTTCCGTAAGCCGGTCGTAAGCCGCAGCAGTAAGTATCACGATATTCTTGACGAGGCGAAGCTATCGCGACAATCGAACCAGCTATCGCTGCAGAAGCTATCGCGAAGCGATCGCGACAATCGCCCTGGCTGTCGCTAAGGACTACCCACCAGCCAGTACCCTGCAAACCTCCTCCAAGCCCGATCGCAAGGCCCCTCGACCTTTCCCCTTACACATCACGATCAGAACACATTGGCTCTGTGGCTGCCACAGTTCAAGTCACGTACGATCGCAATCGCGATCCCTCGAGATGAAGCCGTCTACTGCTGCAGTAGGCGCAAGCCAACAGTCCTGCCCATAGTGTGGCAAAGAGTTCAAGTCGAAGAATAAGCTGAAAACCCACATCGGCGCCAATCACAAAAAGGAGCATGCAGCATTACGCGAAGCCTCACGTGAAGCATCACAAGAAGCCGCCGACAACCTAGAAATTCTTGAGAATTATCTGGACGTGCCTCTAAACGCCAATAGTCACATAAACCTCTATGTTGACTTTCGAGAGTTCTTTGAAGAGTGGTCAGAGGAACGTTTTCGAATGGTCAATCAGGAAACCCTCCAGAAGATTCGCCAACACCTCCATCGCAACGGCGTCTATACCGGTGGTGACGATGAGGACCCGGCTCACGCGCTCCATCGTCTTAACTGCATTCCATGCCCCGATAAGACCTGCTGGCCAGAACCCCCACAGTGGCCAGAAGCGCTCAAGAAGATCACGGCGCCTACCGTCAAGAAGACCTCGAGCCCTCGATCACGAAGCCCACGATGAAGGCCCCGATGGCATCATCTGCAGCCCGTGACAATTGTGCAACCGGTGGCAGCTGCGCCCTACCACCTCATCAGTCAAAACACTGCGAGAATGGTCACAGTGATCACGAGGAGGACAACGATCACGAGAAGGACGGCAACTTGGACCCTGACGATGGCGACAACTGCGATAGCTTTGATTCTGATGGCTATGGCGACGACGACTTCGGCCCTGATGGCAACGACGACTTCGGCGATGACCCTGACGACGACTTCGATTCTGATGGCTACGATTCTGACTACTGACGCCCTCGCCAACCAGTGACCCGGTGGTCCAGTGGCCCAATGGCCCAGTGGTCCAGTAGCCCAGAAACCCTCAGCCAGTCTATGGCCCCGTCAGTCACTTGGTCAGTCACTTGACCAGCCATTAGTCAGCCTGAACTGCCAGCTGTCTGTCAGCTGTTGCCAATGTTTCGACAGAACGGAAAAGACCTCGGAAATCGCGTTTTGGAGCTTGTGGCGATTGCAGCCAAAATGGAAGACTGCCAGTGTGGAAATAATAGCGGTTGGCTGCAATTGGGCCTTATCGATAAGGCCCACTCGGCCCGATAGATAGTCCGGCCGAAACGCTTCCTCTAGACTAGCCCATAGCCATTGCCCTTCTGGCGATGGCTTCAACCTAACAACCAAGAATCTAGTCAATCGAGTCGTTTCTGCCTACTGCTTTCGTTTGCGTATACGCACCCCTGGGCTCCCCCAGCCCGACCAACAATATTTTACCTTAATATTTAAAAACCTTATTAATAAATATAAAATATAAAATATAATACCTTTTTTCTAATATTATTAAAGGTTAAATAGCTTAAAAATAAAAGTTTTTATAATATACTTTTTTAATATAATTATCCGCTTAAAAATAATAATAATATTTATAAGGGTAATTAATAGCTATTAAAATAAATATATATTTAAGTTTAGCTTTAAAGTTAATTATTTTTAATTAATTATTTTTTAATTTTTTTATTAACTATTTTATTTATTTAAGTTCCCCTATTAAGCTAAAATAATAATAAGTATCCGAAAAGGATAAAGCATAATATATCTTTTAAATTAATATAATAGGTTTTACTATATAAAACTTTTTATAATAACTTATTAATCTTTTATAAGCCTATCTATAATTAAAAGCCGCTATTCTATATTAATAGCTATAGTATTAGGCCGCGCCTAGTTTATTTACGCCGGTGCTTTTAATAAGCTATTAGCCCGTCGAGGTTAAAGCTATTATAGGCCGCAAGTAACTTAATTTAACGCTATTAAGCATTATACGAAAGTGCTATTGCCGTATAACTTAAGCGAATATAAGTTGCTTAAAATAAGTAATGTTAAAAAGCCGCTATTGCCCTAACTATCTTATAGGATATGTATAGGTTCTAGCTTTACTTAAATATATACTTATCTAGCAAAACCGAGTAACTACTATAACCTTTTCCGCTATATTATAAAACTATTCGAAAGCAATTATTTAACCTACCGCGCCATTAAAATTAAGATAACTATTAATTAAGCTTAAACTACCACTTATATATATTTAAAACCTAGATAAGGCCACTATATTTCATTATCTAAATATGTGGATTTAATAGCTTTGTAAATAGCTATAGAAATAAATTCTAAATATAATAAGCAAATCTTTACCTAGATAAGAAATTTTCTTATTAAGGTAAAAAAACGTAAAGATAAAAAACCTTCCCTATTTAAGCAAATAAATATATTTATTATTACCTTAAAGATATATAACTCGGAAATCTATTTTAAAGAAATAAAGGGATTTATTACCTATAAGTTAAAAATTAATAATAAGCCGAGAAAAGGATAAAAGGTTATAAGTTTAATACGCTTCTTTAAAAAGATTTACCTTTTATTTAAATAAATAAAGCCTAGTTATAAAAACGTAATATAGTTAAATAAAATTTAGTTTAAAAAACATATAATTATAGGTCTTTTAACCTTATACTTAAAAGGGTTTTAATCTTTTTATTAAATTAATAAAGATAAGCAATTAATTAAGATTTAAAAAATAAAGTTAAAAATTTAAGCTATTACGATTATATATAATATTAAGCTTAATAATTAAAGAAAGCGCTTATATTTAACCTTTTTAAAGCTTTTTATTAAACCGTTTACTATTATATTAAGGGTACTTATATATTTAAACTTAAATTAATTATTTTAAACCTTTTAAATAACCTATTTATATTATATATTAATATAGTAAGTATATATAGTATTAAAAAGATTTAAAACTATATATTTTATATTCTTTAAGTTAATATAAAAAAGTAATAGCTTTTTAATCGATATCGCGTTAAACTTTATTATAAAGTATTAAATTTATTATAAAGTAAGGGTAATTAAAGTTAAATTAATAAACTTTACCTTTATAATAAAAAGTATAATTAAAGTTTATAGCTTTAATTTTTATAAAATAAGCATTTTTATTTATAAAATAATATAATTAGCGGTAGATTTATAAATAAGGTTATTATTTATTTAAGCGGTATCTATATATATATAAACTTTATTTTATAAATTACTTTTTATTTTAAAATATAAATTTAAATTTAGCTTATTTTTTAAATAATAAAAAAGGTGCTTTAATAGGGTAATATATTTTTATAATAATTTAACATTTCTATTATATAGCTTGCTAATAATATATATAATATTAAGATAAATATTTATTGCTAGCTAATTAAAAGAATTAATATACTATTAATATTATTTAATTTTAATTTAATTAAATTTCTAGTTAGCAGAAAGTTAAATATTTTATAGCTAAGGTATATTTATAAAAGCGTAATTATTATAGCTAAATTTATTAATAATAGCTCGGGTATATTTCTTTTATATAAGAAAGATATTGCTATTAATATTTTAAATAATATTATAGCTAAAGAGTTTTTATAGCTTTTTAAGCTTTTATATATAATAAATAATTTTAATTTATTTAATAACTTTATTAATATCCTTAATAATTATATCGAAAATAATTATATCGTCGATATAAAGAATTAATATTACGCTTATATCTTTATTCCGAAAGATATAAAGATTTATAATAAAAGGCTTAAAGCTAATAATCTTTAAAAACTTAATAACTATATTAAACTACTATATCGAAAGTTCTTAAAGGCCGTATATCCCTTTATATAGAAGCTAAATTAAGCTATCTTTATTAAAGCTAAAAGATAGTTAAATATAAACTTATTTATTAAAAGAAATAAAAGAGTTAAGGAAAAATATAATAAAGTTAATTTATTATATTACTTTATAATAGGTAATAGCGTTAATAAAGAAAAGCTTAACGCTTATAAAGTTAATAATTATAATATAAAGGTTTTTAATACTTTAGTTATTATTCTTATAGTTATTATATATAATTATATAAGCTTTAAAAACCTTTTTTATAAAAAGAAGATTATTTAAATTATTTTTAATAATAAATATTTACTTTAAGGGTAATATATTTTTACTTTTAAATTTTTTAATTTATTTAAAAGTATTAAACTTAAATAGTTTAACTATCTTATTTTTATAAGCTAATAGCTAGCAGGTTATAAAGTCTGGAAATTATTATATATTCTTTTAAAATTTCGGAATATTAAAAGTTATTATATTTAAAAGTTTTAATACCTTTAAAGCTAAAAGATAAAATACCTTAATATAAGGCTTATATTAATTATAAAAAATTGCTATAGTAATTATTATAAAGCCGGATAAGCTATTTAAGTATTACTTTAAATTTAAATAACTTTTTTTCCCTACTTTAATTTTAATAATATATAGTAAATATTATTATTAAATTAAAGAAATAGGTTTTTTCTTTTAAATAATCTTAATAAAAAAGATTTTATTAAAAATATCGTTAATTATTTAAAACTATTCTATAGCTAAAGCAAAGTTATTAATATTTTTCTAGCTAATATTTTAATCGGGATAATAAGAAATAGTAAATAGCTTTAAAATTTAATTAAAAATAAGTTACTAATTATTAAATTATTTAGCGTTAATAATATAAATTATATTCTTAATTTCCTTATTATCCTTAATAGTAATATTATCTTTAATAAAAGATATCGGTTCTTTAATCTTAAATAAAAAAATAATTATAAAAATCTTAATATATTTAATAAAAAGTTTATTAAATAATATATTAATATAGAACTCGGTAATATAGTTAATATTAACTATATAGTTCTTATCTATTTTATAATAATTTATTTTATAAATATAATATATAATAAAATATATAATCCGGTATTTAATTAAAAGCTAAACTTAAATAATTTATCTATTAGAATTATTATAGTTAATTAATTATCTTTTTTTAATTATTAAGGCGAATTTATAACTTTATTAGCAATACTTCTTTTTAAAAAATACTTAAGTTTTATTATTATAAATTTAAAAAAAAGATTTAATAGAAATACTCTTTTAAGAAAGGTTAAAAAGGGTTATAAATTACTAATTTAAAGATTTAAAATTAAGGTTTACTTTTATAAGAATTAAATTTATAACTAAATAGGCTATATTTATAAAAAAGGATTATAAGTAATTAAAAAGCTTAATAGCATTATAAATAATAATTACTTTTTATAATAAAACTTTACTAGCCCTTTCTAAATAGCTATTTTATTATAATAAATAAAAGGTATTTTATTAAAGCTAAATACCTTTTTTATAATAAAAATAAATTAATTTTAAATTATTAAAAATTATTATAAATAAACTAAATTTAAATTCTTTATTATAGCTAAATATAAGTATTAAATATTATAATTAAAGTTAAAAGTAATTAATAAACTTTATAATCTTTTAAAAAGTAATATCTTTATTAATATAAAATTAAATATAATATAATTTAATAGTATAATTAAAAAAATAAGTTATATATTAAAAATTCTTATAGCTAAGCTTATTTATATTAAGAATATTAAATTAAATTAGCTAGCTTAGCTAAATATAAATTTATAATATTACTAAACCGATATAATTTATAGCTTTATTTTTAAAATAAGCCTTATAATAAAAATTCTACTTTTAAATAATAATAAAGCCGGCTTAAGCTACTATTTATATAAGCGCTTATTAGCTAATATATATTAATCGATTATAAAGCTAGCGGTATTTTACTATAATTAAAACTAAAGGTAATAGCTAAATTATAATAAATACTATTAAAGGCTGCTTAATAAGGTATATAGCAATTTTATTAATTTAATTAATTAAATAGATCTTTATTTAAAAATCTCGGTTAATTAATCGGTTAATTATTATATTATATATAGCTTTATAATTATAAAGCTTTAAAGCGTTTATTAAATTATAAAAAATAATTAAAAAATAAGCTATATTATAAAGCTTAATAATATTTATATTACTATTTAGTATATAAATTTTAATCTTAATAATATTATTAAAAGTAAAGCCGAATAATTTAAAAGTAAATTTTATAATAACTAATATTAAAAGCAGCTATAGATTTATAAACTATTTTTTATTATTAAAAAAAAAGTTTAAATATCCGGAATTATAAATAACTTTATTATAAATAGGTTTTATAATAGGTTTTACTATTAAAGCATTATAAAGATACCCCTATTTAATATTATAATTATTTATCGGTAATAATAATAAAAAAAACTTTAATTAATTAATATTTAATATTAATATAATTATAATAAATAAAGTATCTGTTAATATATTAATAAAATAACTTAATAATTTAAAATAATATAAATTATATTTATATAGTTAAATTAAATTTAAAATATTATATAAAGTAATAGAAAAAAAGTAAATATAAATTTAAAAAATATTAAATATACCTTTATAATTAAAAAATTAAATAATAGCTATTTTAGCTATATTAATATCGAAAATACTTATATAAGTTTTTATAATAACCTTATTAATAATTTTTAAAAGGTTTTAAAATTAAGCTAAATTATTAAAGATAAAGGCTATAACGGCCTTAACTAATTAATAAAAATATTTATTAAAAATCTTTTTTTAAATATAAGTTATAATATAAAATATAATTTAATTAGGGTTAATATTATATAAATTAATAATATTATAATATATAAAGTTAATATTAAAAGCTTTTAAAGTATTATTATTTTAAATAAAAGATTAATATATTAAATAAAATATAAATATTATATAATTAAAAGGCTATATATTAGCTTTAATTAAAATTAATATACCTTTAAAGGGGTAATAAATTATAAAATTATTATTACCTTCTTTATTACTATTAAAGCTAAAGCTATAAACTATAAATAAAGCCGTAATTATAAGCTTTTTATTTTTCTTTTTAATAATAAAGAAATAAATATTTTAATTTAAGCTATAATATTTATTATAAGTTATATAATACTTAAAGAAATTAAATTAAATATCCTTATTATAAGGTATATAATAATAAAGGATTTTATATTACTTACCTTTTTATTTAATATAGCCTTTTAAAATAAGTTTAAAAGGGTTTTATAAAGATTTTAGAAAAGCTTTATACTATTAAAATATAATAAAAGTAAAAAGATATTTATTAAAAGTAATTATAATTAAAATTTCTTATATAAATTTCTTTTAATTAAATTTCTTAAAATAGAAATTATATTTAAAAAAGGTATAAAGGCTTACTATTATATCTTTAATCTTATTAAAAATTAGGGAAATTATAATTTTATTATTAAAATAAATATTTAGCTATTTAGGATATTAGTATATATACTTAAAATAATTTCGGTAAGTATTAAATAAATTAAAATTATTTAATCCCTTATTAATAAAATTAAAAATTAAAATATTAATATTAATATTAATATATTTTAATATAACTTTAAAGATTTTAAAATAGATTATATAAAGGTTTAATTTAATTTTAAATAAGCTATAATTAATTAAGTTTTAATAAATCTTATAAATTAAGCTATAAAGAATTATTAATATAATAGCTTATTTTTTCTTTTATATTTAAATAAGGTTAAAAGTAGCTAAGCTATTAAAAGCTAATTATAATACTTTAATATATTATTTAAAATTATAGGCTATTAAAGTAAAATATATTATAGCCTTTTAATTAGCTAAGTTACTATTATTAATAAAAGATAAAATATCTATAATAGATAATATTAAAAGCGTTATTATAAAAGTAAAAGTAAATAAATTAAAAAGGAAAGAAAAAGGTAATAAAGGTAATTAAAAGGTTATATATAAAAAGAAAAAAGAAAAAGAAAATTAATTAGCTAATTAATTAATTAAAAGCTAAATTAAAAAATATTTAATATTAAAGTATAAAATAAGGCTTTCCGTTAATAAATTACCTTTATTATTATAAATAAAAGTTAAGTTATTAAAGATAAGATTAAAATTAAGGCTATAAGGCTAAATAGCTATCGGTAGCTATAAAAAAAATAAATAGAAAAGAATAATAACTTAAAAACTATTAATAGCTTTAAAAGTTAAAGTTAATAAACTATAGGCAAAAGTAAGGGCCTATAACCTATAGGAACTCTATAGAAAAGGTAAGATTAAGTTACTTTTTAAAGAAATAGCTAAGCTACGCCCGCTCTAATCTCCGCTTATAAATAGCTCTATAAGCGGTCTAGAAATATCTACTTAAGTGGCAGAATCCCTAAGTAAATTACTATAGTATTATATATAAGTAGCACAGGGTCATAGATATTGCTTATTATTCTTATTAGCTATCTTATTGAATTCTTTTGCTACAAGTATGCTTCAGTTTTATTGAGACCTTTCATCATGAGAGAGCCAGCTCTCCCAAATGTCATGAGTCTTGAGTACCTGACTACGTACTCATGCTCGCCCCTCAAAGGGCCGGGGATATCGGTTTGAATTGAGAAGCTGCAATTAGATTCCAGTCATTTTCGTGATATCAAATTGCCAGGTTTATTCTGGTTTGAGCTTGACAGGACTCGTAGGGTGACAAACATCTTGGGACATTCTCTTGGTGCTACAGAGCATTTGAAGGCGGATTTGTGACCCTCAAATTCCACGCGCACGGTATGAACTATCATATATCAGCTATCACTCTGGATTAGCATAGAATATGAAGACAACCAATCCAGATTCAGTTGGTACCAACGGTTTACCATCGGTACCGGCAAAAATGTAGCAGAAGGTCGCACAGCATGAACTCCAAGTCAGCCGCTTGACGCATGGTGCTCAACCTGAGACTGTAGTCATCTACCAACCTCAATATAGGGCCACGCTGCTCGTTCCAGATGTGAGAGACCTGGCACCTGGGAGCTGAGGTCAGTGCGGCTAAGCCGATCTCCCTTATGATGCCCTTCATTTCCAGATTTCTTTGTTCGTGATGATCCTCGGGCAAGGCGAAGCCCAGGAAAGAGACGCGGCCACGCCCGTCATGGGATGCCACCAAATGCACTTGCCCGTGTTGTGAGACCAGAAGTCGGCATGCTTCAAGATCTTGTAGTGCGAAATGATTGGCAGGGCCCATTGTGTTATGGGGCGTTGGATGTACATCAGACGAGGTTGTGTAACCTGTCACACTGGGGGCCAGTAAGGAGCAAACTCGCACCTGTGGGCCACCCAGGACAGTTTTCAACATCAAGCCCTGGGGTTGCCACCATACTTGCAAACTTCTTTTTGGTTCTTGGTTGTGTTCGACATGCACCACTCCATGATGCCGGTCTGGAAAAAGTACCAGCAATCGTCCACTCTTTTCGAGCCGAAAGTCAGTGGCCAAATGGCCTAGAGCTCGACAGTATCTGTCGGTGACCACTTTGGAAGGCCCCCCAGGTGCCCCCCCTGCCAGAAACCAACTTCACACCCCAGCGCTCAAGCTACCTGTGTAGTCTTGACCTGTGCAAATCCCTTCCAGCTGCAGGCCTTGCAGCCCACACTGGGCTCTGGACAACAAACGAAATTCACCCCAGGGTCGCGTAAGGGTTACCTGCCAGTTGGCAACTAGGTCGGCGTGAAAAGATCGCGACGTCGCGACGTTGCGACGACGCACTGCGACCGACAACGACGAACTCCCCAAGTACCCTCCACCACGGCCCTCCATCGACAATCAAAACAGACAAGATGTCTGACGATATCGACATCTTCATCTCGAATGGCACATGCTATTCTGCCGCAAATCTCAAGGCCGATGAGGCAATGATTCCATGCGGCAACGACGCCAACGACCACGCTGCCTGCTGCCAAGCTGGTGACAACTGCCTCGAGAGCAATGTCTGTTACGATATAGCGTTCGGAGTCACTTACATCTCAGGATGTACTGACCCCAGCTACAAGCACCCCAGCTGCCCCGACAAATTCGACCACTCGGGTGAGTAAACACTGACGCGTCCCCAACGCTGATGGTAGGCGCCGGTTGCACTTTGCAAGGCTGACAGTGCTTGTCGTTCATCCACATAGAGACTCCCTGGCTTGGCCTTTCGTACTGCAATGGCACAAGCAACGAGTGGGTCCTCTGTGACCAGAAGAAGAAGCCTGCCACTCTCTCCAAGCCTGACACCTGCTACTGCCCGACCGACGAGGACGACAGATCCATGACGCTCTCTCAGTCTTCGATTATCAAGGGTACTGCATCACTGCCAACCGCCCTCTGTGAGAGCATCCAGTTCTCGAGAGGATACTACCCAACCATCAAGGCACGTCCAACGACGGCCACCGCCAGTGCGATCAGCTCGGCGACGTCTGCGTCTGCGTCTGCGTCTGCGTCTTCCCCTTTGAGCTCCTCTCCTTTTTCGACAGCAGCCACCGCAACCAACGGTGCCACACCTTTCATCGCCCCGCAGGACCCGAGCCACACCTCTCAAACCCAAGAGAGCGGCCTCAGCACCGGCGCAAAGATCGGCACCATCTTCGGAGCGGTGGCCGGCACCCTGCTGCTGGCACTCATGGCCACGGTGTGCCTGTACCTCCGCCGCCGCCGCCAGAAGCAGCAGCTGCAGAAGGAGGAGGAGGACCGGGCCGTGGACAACTTCATCAACGGGGGCACCGGCAGCAAGGGCGGTGCTGCCAGCGAGCCGGACCCTCTCAACCTCGGCATCGCCGTCGGATCTGCTGCTGGTGGTGGTGGTGCTCCTGATAACGCGTCGACTTCGACGGGCCCGTACACGCCCGCGCTGTCCGAGATCGACACCAAGGCCGCGAGGCCCTGGTCTCTGCGCTCTGAGCTGGACCCCGACGCGACGATGAGGAGCTTCCACGCCGCTGGTCCTGCCGCCGGCCAGGCGAGGCCCGCGCCGAGCGAGCTGGCTGCGCATCCCATTGCCGAGTTGCCTGGATGATTCGGTCAGGGCAATTCGATTCGTTTCTTCATCTTAGGTCACTCCCATTGGCGTTGAGGAGACACTGGGGAATGAGTCAAGGGCAGGGTAGTCAGTGGTGCTCAATGTACGGGAGGAAGCGTGTCTTGACCCAGTGGCATCATTGTTGGTGCTACAGATGCTGAGCGGTAGAGACCTTGGATCTGGCGGCGATAGAAGGCCTCTTTCCAGGACGTCGAGAAGCCAGGGGAGACGGACACAGAGATCAGAATCGATCCTCGATCATAGATTTTGCACGGCCCGCATGCTGCATGCGGGAGATAGGTATCCAGTCCAATGATGAAACCCAGATCCAATCGATGCATGTAGTGGAAGTCCGCAGTGCCGCGACTAGTGCTTCTCTGCGCCACTTGTTGTGCGCTGTTGGCTGCAGTGTGGGGTGCATTGGCAATGCCACTACCGGTGCAACGCCGAGTTTTTAGTGGCTGTGCTCCTCCAGATGTGACGCTGCGAGCTGCTTTAATCGTCCTACGCGAGTCCGGCGCTTACTCGCCGGCGACCTCCCAATACGTCGACTCTGCAAGCTCTGCCGTGCTGCCCGATTGGTCTTAAATGAACAGAACGACGATTTCTCAACGTATCTTTGAATGATTTCACCCACCCAGGCAGGTGTTTAAGATCGTTTCTTCTTCCCCACATTGGCCCAGCATGAGGCTCATCAATCTGGAGACCCTCGAGCTGGAGAGTTTTATCGGCTATGGCAAGATACCGTCCTATGCCATCCTCTCACATACCTGGGGTTCAGACGAGGTCACATACGCAGACATGACGTCGAAAACTCGAAGTGAATTGGAAGCAAAGGCTGGCTATCAGAAAATCGTCAGGTTCGGTCAGTTCGTCAGGGGCAGGGATGCGCCAAAGCCCCCCCAGCGGGGTCCAAGATGTGCGGATGATCGCAGAGTCGCCTGGAAGAATGCGGCGATGTGGCCCTCTGCCTTCAATATAACACACATATGGGTCGACACATGCTGTATAGACAAGTCTAGCAGCTCAGAACTGTCGGAAGCTATCAACTCCATGTTTGTTTGGTATCAAGAGGCGGTGTACTGCGTCGCCATCCTTGAGGACTACGAACACCCCACCGGCGAGAGTTCAAGTCAGTTCCGGCCCAGCGAAGATGCATTTGTCAGGTGCCGATGGTTCACCAGGGGATGGACACTCCAGGAGCTGCTTGCACCGGGACGCTTATTTTTTGTCGACAAGAATTGGGTCTCCCTTGGCCCTAGGTTCGAGGTTCTAGATTCCGTCTCGGCCGCTTCAGGGATTGACGCGATGTACTTACAAAATGGCAGCTGGCAAAAAGCAAATATCGCAAAAAGACTCGCCTGGGCGGCGAAGAGAGAGACGACCAGACCGGAAGACCTCGCTTATTGTCTATTAGGTGTCTTTGGCGTACACATGCCACTACTTTATGGCGAGGGCGGTCACAGCGCTTTTATAAGGCTGCAGGAAGAAATCATCAAGGAGTTTGACGATCACTCGATATTTGCCTGGGGCAGGCGAAACCACGCAAAGACTGGACCCTGGAACGAGTCACCCAATGTGGTCCTTGGCGCATTTGCATCGCATCCATCACAATTCCAAGGGCTCGAGAATATGCAGACCTACTCCGGTGACGAGGAAGAGCCCCATACAGTGACCAACAAAGGAATCAGAATACGACTCCCGATTGTCCAAGTTGAAGGCGACACGACCATCGCAATATTAAGGTGTCACACGGCGGACCCATTAGGAGGCTTCATGGGCATATACATAGAACCGTGCCCCCTCAAACCCGGGGTATACTGCCGGTCATCATCAACCCCGGCCCTCGCCTGCGTATCAGACAACGTGGCCCAGAGCGCAGAAACGAAGCTCGTCTTCCTGCTAAAGAAGACCACCCCGGTCCAGGAGAGCATCGAGACGATGGAGAGCATAAGCAAGGTCAGCCTCGCGGTCCAGAACTGCGACTACACCATCGTCTCGGCAACGCCCGAGGAGCTCTGGGATACAAGATACGGCACCCTCCGCCTGCGGCGCGGCCGGCTCAGCGCTACCGCCCTCATCGGCATGGACAGGCTCAACGGGCGCAGCCGTCAACACCAGGGGCAGCCGCCCAGCAAGGAGTATTTCGTGCTGCTGCTCAGGGTCGACCCGTCAAGCCGCTGGGGGTTCCCGGACGTCGGGCTGGTCGCGTGGCGGCGCGCTGGCAAGGCCAAGGAGCGGGACCTGGAGCGGTGCCACCTCACGAACCAGGACTCGGTGAAGCCGCATACCGCTCAGCTTCGCTTGAAGGGCAGGGCGATGAAGACCGTGACTGCTCGGGTAGGCATTGAGCTGGTTGGAGGGACGCGGACGTATGTTGTGTCGCTTACCAGGGAATGAGAGAAGAAGGCGGGGATGTTTGCTGTTGTTCGATTTTGCAGGGCGCTCGGGAGGACCAGTTTGATTTGATTCCCAGAGGCTTAAGAAGTCTATTTAAACTTCTTGTACGTATTACTCAAGCCCAAGTGTAGCATAGGGTTGCCTCCAATTCAGCGTTGGATTTTTTGAGCTTCAACAATGCGTGATATGAGGCGGACTTTTCTTTGAGTTGCCTCATACTCCCCCCCGACTCGCTGACATTCGTATAAGAAACACGGAACGTCCCATGCTTCTGAGTAACTGTAGCTGTTGGTGAAAGGACATGGCTGAATTCCCCGGATTTCAAATCTGGCCATGAACATTGAACCGTTCATAACTGGTCTCGGAAAACAGTCCCTCTCGGCGACGCTGATCAACACGTCTCGCTATGGTGAGCAAATAAAAGTTCAAGAAAGCATGCCTTTGAAACAGATGCATAGCAGGTTCAAATCGTGAAGGGAGCTCCACCTGTAGACAGGGTTGCTTTGTTGTGTGAGAGCGGGTTGTTGAAATGTTCATAAGCTCTCTAATCTACTCACTGGCAGCGCTTTTTGGTTCCAAGACTGGTGAACGTCAAGGGCTGTCAGCTGAGTGACGAAGTCAAAAGTAATTGCACTGCCCTAGAGAAAATTCCTGCGGCCGAAAGAGGACGATTCAAAGACGCAAATCCCGTAAAATACCTAGGTCTGTCTTCAAAGGCCGGAGTACCCCTTTTGTCTTCCCGAAAGCCCGTTAGCTTCCAGCACCCAAGTTGTTCATCGATGGTTACTCTTGCGAAGCCTCCGTTGCCTCCGGGCCAAACTTGTCGTTTGCCCCTGAATTTCTTCTTGCCTCGATCACGCCCAACGTATGCATTGGGTCCATTCTGCTGGCTCGACGAAGAGACAACTTTAGAAACTAGTACACCCCTGACCGCAACGCAACTGGTCTTCGGCAATGAAAGCAGTGACGAGATGGGCCCAAGTACCGCGAATTCGTATCTTTCAGCTACTACAGTAGAATCATGAGACCAGGATGGTTTCACTTTTCCGAGCCTGGTAGGCAGGCGATCACTGCTGTCTCAATTTGCGAATCTCGGCGGCATGGGTCCGATTTTGTGTAATGACTCGTGCAGGCTTCAGCTATCGATGAGCGTTCAAGCGTTGTCGACACTGGCGCAATCCACCACGCTAGGAGTGCCGACGGATAGTGTACATTCTGGAGTACTGTTCGGATGTCGCTGTCGGATATTGGGATGTGGCACATCGTCTATCTATTCTGAGCTCTGGACAACCGCCTACTGGTACTTTCCATGTGTCTGCGGAGAAAGGTATCCGGGATGTTAACCTCAGATGTGGGTCACGATCGATTCAGTAAAGTGGTGGATAAGAAGCTATGGCTACCTTTTGGTGAGGCCTATTATGCCTACGGTAGTGGTGCTGACTTGGTGCTAGAGCCCCGGATGGTAGGCTATAAAATGTGTTGACCTGTCATGTTTCCCCCCGTGTTGCTTTCTCGGTCCGTTGCCGCCAAGGGGTGAATCGGGCTTCGCCGTGGAGGCACTGGGTTTGACTGACACATGAGTTCGTAGGTCAAGGTCCTAAAAATATAGACTTCGTGGGGGATTGTAGATCCTCGAACCCAGGCCCAACACGGACAAAAGTGGATTGCAACCTGATCCGTTCATGAGGCGGACTGGTCCGTTCGGGGTGGTAAACGTGAGGTCAGCCGACACAACTCGCTCGTACAGGGCGATCACTCCCCTATGGAGGGTCCGATGGGTGTCAACAATGTTTGGCTCCATGCTTGGCAGCGAAAAACAACCTTATGAGTTTATTTGAATTACGATGTTATGCCTCCAGGACTCGGGACTTTTCAAGACGATTCTCCACTATGATCGCGGATAGCCGGAGATATAAAGCCAGTGTGACTGGCAACAATGTAGTGGACTGACTTCCTCTTGTCTGTTACTACCAGCCTAACTGCAAAGTCTCTCGCTTAATCTTCTATCTGAAGCTTCTTTCCACGCTCATTCTTCTTTCTAATACTCCAATATTAATCCCGTCAAGATGAAGCTCCTCCTTGTTGCTGCGGCCCTCTCCGCCGTTTCTTATGCTCAGATCGACATGGCCGCGATCACCGACTGCACAAGTCTCGACAACAAGTGCCGTGTCGGCCCCGATGCCAACATGGCCACATGCAGTGCCGCCAAGGCACAGTGCGAGCAGTGCCAGACCGATTACAGCCAGTGCCGTGCGCCTGGCAACGGCGTAAGTAATATCAAAAGATGATCATACACCCTAGGTGAAAGTGATGAGTGCTAATCATATGTTCTCACTCTGTAGGTCTCTGGCAACCAGGCTGGCTGCGCGGCCCAAGTGGTAGCCTGCGTCGGCTCTGCCTACCCCGGACTGAGCGCCTCCGTGTCCAGCTCTGCCCCCGCTGCTTCGGCCACCGCCACCGACAGCGATGACTGCCAGTCGGCCTACAAGGTCTGCGTCGCCGGGGGCAAGAGCGAGGAGCTCTGCGGCTGTGACCTCGCCACCTGCACCGGCGAGGACAATGCCCGCACCCGCGCGTACTGTGCCTCTCTCTCCGCTGGCCCGACCACCGGTGCCACCGCCACCGGTGCCGCCACTGCTCTCGCTACGAGCGGCGTGGCTCGCCCTACCGCTTCTGTCGGCGGCGTCGGCAGCAACTCGACCTCCTCGACCCCCATTGTTACTGGCGCCGCTGCTTCTGTCGGCTTCAGCATCTTCGGCGCGGCGTCTGCTTTCGTTTCTTACCTCCTCATCTAATGGCCTCAAGGACTGAGATCCTCAGCTCGCCCATGGCTCGAGGCTAAAGCTCGTCGGAAGGAAGTAGTTTGCCTGTGTTGAATAAGGCACGGTTTTCACAGGAGCGGTTGTGGGTGGTTGTAACAAGAGAGATGTTGTTTCTAGCCTCGAGGAGCCCAAGTAGTTCCATCCCTTTTTTTTTGTTGCAAGCCTAGGTTTCTTTTTGCCCTGGCTGGTCGTACTTGGATTTTGTGTAAAGTTAGCCAAGTACCATTTTTGCAAAGTTTAAAAAATTGTACGTACATACCCCAGATATCCAATTGCATAATTTAGGTTTCGTCCGATATGAGCGATGATTTCATGCTGTATCAGAAACTGGCTCAGTGTCTAAGCCCTCTTTTCGGGTCTGCAAGTCTTGGTCTCAACTCGAAGCGCTGCCTTATATTGATTATTAGGTTGTCGGCGGCGACATCTGCCAAATATTCCAAGATTACATGGACTTCACCCCTTCAACTTGTCCACTCGCTCTTGGCTGTGAGGTGAACTTGCTCATTACGAAACAAAATAAACTTCTACCGGTACCATGATGTACTTGAGGAATGCAAACCATATGAGAGTCTAGTACCATCCTCGATTTACTAGTATATTTCGCAATTCAACGCAAACCATGGCATGCACTAGAATGGTTGAAAAATGCAAGCAACATGTGCAGAGGTGAAGTATAGTGGCCTCGAAACGTCGCGTCATCTCAACTTGAACAACTTAGCCCCTTTGTACCTTAACAAAACTGCTCCAATGGTGAGAACACAACCAATCAACGACGGGGCTGCCCTCCGCAGCGTCAAATAAGCTGCCCTCCTTGTCACGACCTCAAGCTGTTCATGGTACGCCTGCGTATCGTTACTGTGCGGAAAAGGAACATCTGGGACCGGCTTCCCTAGGAACTCGCACAACGGTTCCCAGCCTTGGCTGAGTCTGAAATTGAGCAGCCTCTCAGGAGGAGTCACCTCCCGTATTGTCTTGTAGTGCTCAGTGTACACGGATCGTGCGTTGGCCAGGAACTCGTCCCTGGTGCGGCACTTAAAGACGTACTTCAGCCATGCCAGCATCATGTCGTCGATCTCCGCGACTTGGGGCGCCCTCAAAAATGAGAGGAGCCGTATCATCCTGTTCTCAAAAAACCACTCGATGATGGTCTCATCGAAGCTTCTCATCCAGTTTGAGACTTCTCTGTCCACCAGCACAACTTTTGCTTCTGTGGATGGTATCAGTCAGTCTTTCTAGGAGCTCCCAGAGGGTTTATCATGGTTACAAGATGGGATTCGCATGGCTCTTATCAAATGTGCATGCACCCACCTGGATATGCAGCAATCAGTTCAGGACCAAATGCATTGGCTGGTGTGTCACAAGCAGCAGAACAGTGACCGAGCAGCTGGTCGAATTCTTCCAGGCCAAACGGCTTCCGTCCCGGGGCTGGATCGTATTTGGCCTTGAAACCCTCGATCCAGAAAGCGCACTCACTGATATTGTTGAACTGCCGGAAGCCGTGGTACACTTCGCCGTAGCCAAGGATCATCAGGGCTTGGCGGAACGCTGCGAACGACGATATTTCAGCCCTTGGTAGAACTGGATCCTATAATGGGGAGACTCACAAGTAGTGCCCGTTCTGGACAATCCCAATCCTAGTATCTCCATCGGCCTAGTGCGACGGCATTTTCGACGGTCGATGTTCGCATCCGGCTGAAATAGCTCTGGGTATTTTTCCTCGTCAGTTAATTTAAAAGACATGATGTCGTGGGGGATTTAACAAGTCCTAGAACACGGCAAGAAATGGTGCAGATGAGGAGCTGTCACGGTTTTCCTTCCATGTTACCATGTATCTTGGGTTGGTGCCAGCTTTTTGATCAGTCGCATCTTGCAGCTGGGCTTTGATCATAGATCCGCGTCACACAGCATTGCCAAGGCCACAGAATTGATCGTATCATGGTTAACAACCAATTGAAGCACTTGATGATAGCCGTTACCACCCCATCATGCAGTCATGTAGGAGTGCAATCCGAGTTATGGATACCTTGAGCCCGAGGAGACCAGTAAGAAGCAGGGCTCTCCGCTGGGTGCCTGTCACCTATGTAGATCACGGCTTATGATGCAGATAATCCGGCTTACAATCTACCTCGCTTGGCTCGGTATGAGAAGAACACCCTATAATTGACACTATTAAAGTCGTCGATAAGAGGAATAAAAGTGCCGTTTGACTGGGACTTTTTCCTTCAAGTAACAACATCCGTCTTCAAAACTTCAACCCAATTTCCTCCAATCAGTCTCCAGCTCACCATCGCAATGGGTCTGCTGAGCCTCCCCCAGCTTCGGTACCGGAGCCCCTGGGTCCAAAATATCATCAGCGGCATCTGCGTCGGCGCATCGGCAGGCATGTACATCGCCTTGAACCTGCTGGGCGCCGGCGGCGGGCGGCCCGACTCGGCCCAGGTCGTCCAGGTCGTGAACGCGACGCTCTGTTCTGTGTGGTTCTTCTCGTCCTCGTTCGGTGGCAGCATCCTCAACAAGCTCGGACCGGGCATCACGATGTGCATCGGCGTCCAGACTTACGTCGTGTATGTCGGCTCCCTCTGGTACTACGACGAAACGGGCCTGAAGGGCTACCCGTACGCGGCGGGGCCGATCATTGGCATCGGCGCCGGGATGGTCTTTATCTCTGCTGGCTATATCTCTACGGCCTACCCTGAAGAGCGTGAAAAGGGTTCGTTTGCTACCATGCTGATGAACATGCAAGCGCTTGGGTCTGTCATTGGCGGTATCATTCCAGTCATTATTAACAGGAACTCTACCACCGTGGCGGGAGTCCCTCGGTCGGTTTATATTGCCTTCATCGTGATTATGATTCTCGGTGGACTCTGTGGCCTGCTTCTTCTTCGCCCGCAGGACCTCAGGCGAGATGATGGTTCCGTGGTTGCGGTGCACCCTGCTCGGGGGGCTTGGGCGGAGTTGAAGTCGAATCTGATGATCTTCACGGACCCCATGCTTTTGATCATGGTTCCCGCCTTCTTCCCAGCTGAAGGTTTCTTGGTCTACAGTGGTTCGGTAAACGGTGAGTAGTATACCATTCTGAAGTTTGTGGACTGTGCCTGCTTTTCTAATGAGGTCTAACTTAGCCCATCTGAATAACCTGAGGACTCGCTCATTACTGTCTTTTGTTGCTGTTTGTCTTCAAATACCCGCCGGGTGGGCGCTAAGATCGATTCTGGACCACGAGACCTGGAGTCGGCGGAAGCGTGGGCTCATCGGTTTGACAGTTGTTTCCATTCCACTCGTGGCTGCATGGGTGTGGGAGATGGTAAGAACCTTCAATGTCATACATTAGCGCCGTGATAGCGAAGATGTCAAGGTGCTTGTGCTTGTGCTTATGCTTACTCGAGGCCAGATCCGCACTCGTAATTACAACAGGTCCTCGCCGCCTGCGGACCCAACTGACTGGGACGAGCCGAGATTTGGTTGGATATTTATCTTGTTCATGCTCAACTGGGTATTTTCTGTGAGTTCCATCGCTCACTATTGATGGACGGCAGTACAGTCCAACCTCTTCAGAAGCTGACGTCGATTTTTTCAGCAACTCTGGCACAATATCGTGTATTATTGGATCGGTGCACTTACAAACTCCCCACAAAAGCTCACCCATTACGTTGGGGTGTTCCGTGGAGTTCTTGGTGCAGGCGAAGCGATTTGCTTTGGCCTCGACTCCATCAAGATCCCCTTTGTTGCTGAGGCAGGGGGCATACTGTTGTTCTATGCTATCGGCATTTGTAGTTTCTACTACCTTGGTATTCATCACATCAAGGATACGAACTACGACCATAGGGAGGATGGTGCTGTGGTCCCCAACCACATCTTGGAAGGAATGAATATCAGAGAACGGCCGAGCGTTCAAGATATTGAAAGAACAGATGCAAGTGTGAGTGAGGATGCCACGGCTGTAGAAAAGAAGAACAAATTCTGAAGGTCGCTGAGAGGGATCACCATGGGGTTTTGAGTTAGAGACAAAGCGTGGTTGATAATGTAGACGGTATATTGGACTAAATGCTGAAGCTAATTCAGCGCCTCCATTTTCTCTGCTGTTATTTTCTTCGTCTCCCTCTCCTGCCTCCATTGCATCCCCCAGAACCACACCATGGTGTGTATCGCCGACATAGACAGCACTAGCAATGCCAGCGCCACAAATGTCCCAGCGCGTCCCATCATGGCCAACATCGAATCGACGACCCCGACACCAACAGCTGCCATGCTACATCTCATCAGGTTGTTGATAGCTGTGGAACTCGCTCCCTTGCCCGGGCAAAGGTCGGATACAAGTGTAGTATTGATCGCGAACACGGCGTTAGATGTTGCGGCTATGAGAAATTGGAGGAAGAGTGGAAGGACGATCCAGGCTGGGGATGCGGCCGCAGCCGGTAGCAGGTCGGTAGGTAAGACTGTGAAGCCGAAAAGTGCGGTGGAGACGATAAAGATGAGAGTAATCCATGGAATATTGCAAAGGCGGGCGTGTTCACTGATCATATATACATCAGCGCTGGGGGATAATACCATGGGAGCAGGAGGGGGATGTAGTGGGTTGGCTCGAGCAGAGCCGAGTGTTTGGATTCGGTTCGAACCATTGGTTGGGAAGGCTTTGATACATACATTGGAAAGTCGGGTGCAAATGCTTTCCTCGATTTCGATGGCGCCGGGGCGTCGGGGTGAGTTTCAAGGAACTCCTGTTCATAGCGAAGAAAGTCTCTTGTCATTAGTTTGCCGGCGATAGAGGATCCCACAATGGTACCGAAGCCTGGTGCGGTAATCAAGGTCAGTTCTTCCGAGCTTCAGATGGTATCCAAGGGTTCACCAGTTGACAGGCTCCAATATTTGCGGTGACTCACCATTGGGCAGGAATGCCAGTCCCAGCAACAACTCATTCAACCCAAATCGGTCCTGGAAGATTCCAGTCGTGCTCGCCGTTACCATACTCCATATGGTGTACACCATACCTCCTGAGACCAAGACGGACAGGATGTCCTTCTCGGCAAGCAGCTTCAAGGGCGCCGCAAATGTCTTGAACGTCACTTTTGGCACTTCTGGCTTTTCTCCT
This sequence comes from Diaporthe ilicicola, assembly GCA_023242295.1. Taxonomy (NCBI): domain Eukaryota; kingdom Fungi; phylum Ascomycota; class Sordariomycetes; order Diaporthales; family Diaporthaceae; genus Diaporthe; species Diaporthe ilicicola. The sequence goes on from JALPVH010000208.1 coordinate 80,783, forward strand.
GGATCTTGCATATATTCAGGCTCCTTCATAAATCTGCGAATCAGGGGTTGGTAGACACCTGAGAGTCTCAAGGTGCCGTTGCCGGCGATTCTGCGAAGGGTCTCGGGCAGGTAGATAAGCAGCATAATCAAGACAATACCGGAGAGTATGGTGAGGAAGATGAAGATAGACCTATTAAGTGTTCACGGTCAGGAATAGTCTGTCACGAAACGCGGTTTCAGGTCGTAGTTAGATGCTCACCGGAATCCAAGGAAGTTAGCAAGAAGTCCTCCTAGCACTGGTCCGATGGCAATACTAAAATTACGGACTGTGAATGTCAATTACCCGAAATCCGGTGGAATGCCAGGCGGCCATTGTTGTTGAAAGTCTGGAGAATTACTTACTGGCCTGGTAGAAACTGATGAATGCTCCTCGTTCTAGAGGTGTGGCGATGTCTTGGATCACTCCGTTGCCTATTTTCCACGATTCCGATTAGCCAACACCACAGATACTACTTCGTGGTCGGCAGAAGCGTACCAATGCTAACAGTAGAAGCGCTTCCTGCGGACTGAAGACCACGGCCAAGTAGAAGGACAGGAAAGTTGGGCGAGAAGCTGAGTATGGTATTGGCAACAATGTAGACCGAAAACGAGGCCATGTAGATCGGTCTTCGTCCTATTGTATCGGACAATGGACCCCAAAAAAGAGGTGAAATACCCTGAATGATGAGGTAGGAGGTGATGGTCAAGTTGACTTGTGCAAGACTGACGCGAAGGTCCTGCAAATCGTGTTAGCCGCGCCAAGGTACTCAGTGAATCGAGAGCTTCGTCGGTGATGAGCAATGTACCCTGGCAATAGCATCTAGAGATGGGAAGTAAATGTTCGAAGATAGCCCTGAGAAGAGACCTGCGATTCCGATGATGACCACGACGACCCATTTCTGTCTTTTGTTGAAAATATGGAACGGTTGTTCTGAACGTGGCCGTTGCTCCGCCCCGAGAGACCCGTCATTTGTGGTAGCACCAGCACCGGCGATTGCTCGTTCCGCTTCCGCCTCCTCGGGGGAGATGAAAGGGTTTTCGATAGACCGTGAGGATGATCTGCTAATTCTGTTTGAAGCTTGGGAGAAAGTTCCCCTTTGCTCCTCAAACCTCGAGATTCTTGTCGTGGTGGACTCATTGTCATCCAAGCGTCCCCATTCTGAGTCGTATCGTGGGAACTGGTTCGCTCCAAAGGCTACAGATGAGACAGTCGATCCCGCAGCGAGGTAGACACCATGGCCAACTTCGCGCCACCCTTCGAGGGTCGTGAACCGCCGTCGGTTGGCGGGCCTTTCTTCAGAGTCGTTCATGGCCGTTGCAGTTTAAGTGCTGCTTCATGGGCAGCAAGACGGTGAACGTAGGTCAACTGGTGTGCCTTTGGGGACTGGCTGCTCTGGCTCAGGGCCAAGTTTGGCACCATGAAGAAGGATGGGTTTTACCTGCCATTGATTATTCACATCGAACCAGTAACGTGTGGTAGGTATCACGATATAATTAGAACCTCGAGCAACACCGGCTCTGTGTCTTTGCTCAGGCCCCAGACCTCGTCAATGCCGCTTCTTTTCTGTTTCATCGGAACAACGAAGAGTAATTTGTGAAACCTACTGCGGCTCGGTTCGTATCCTGGGATCATTGATCTGCATAACCGCTGCAGGATCTGACAGCTGAAGAGGCTGATCTGGGAACACATTAAGCCCTCGGGTGATCGTATATACGAGTTGCCGCCGGTTTCGCCCGGGCGCCGAGATACAGTAGCAAGCTAGCCATTGTTTTAGGATGAGTTCCCCCGTGTTTGTCCGATCGTACTGACTCGGAGAGCTAAAATTTAACCTTGAGCAAGATCAACGCTACGAACATTGAACCGGAAACCGGGCACCTATTTGTTTCATTCTAAATCGGGCACGGACGAATTCGTGGAATCCATTGGATGGCAACCCGCTCCCTTCCCGCTCCCTTCCCACCCTCTTCCAAGCAAGGCGGGACAGGAATACGCGGACTTTTATTCTGGGCATTCAAGCATCTTCTGGGCATTCAGGCATCTTCTGAAGCTGCCAGGCGGCTTGCTGGGAGGAAAGATAGTCGCCACGTTGATGCAACAGGCACATGTGCATTGAAATGATTGGTACACATATTCAAATCTAAGCTCTAAGTTCTAAGTCCATGCCCGCGTAGCCCTTGTATTGGTATCTGTGTTGTCTAATCCGTTTGCAGCCTTTTCCGTCGCTTCATCAAAACAAGGCCAAGTGATGCCGCAATTGAGAGTGCTGCCAGAGCCCCGAGGCCAGACAGGACTCCCACTGCCGCGGATGAAACTGCGACACCATTTTGTGTTGTTTCGGTGGCTGAGGCTATCTCTGCTGTGCTGGTCGATGTTGAACCGCCTTTAGACAAGGTCAAAGACTCTAGCCCTGCTGTTATTGTGACTGTTTGTGTTGGAGCTTGGGTACTAATGAAAGCTGTTGCTGTCACGGTTGGAGTCGGTGGGTCGGTGAGTGAACTGGTAAAAGACCTATTTTGGTTAGAAACTTACGTCGAGAACTATTCATTCTGTTCAGGAAGCACCTACCGACTGATAGTTACCGTTGCCGTGGGGCTTGTGGAGGTTGTGGAGGTTGTTGTTCTTGTTTTTATTATAGTTCCAGGTGTCGTAACCCGGACGGCTGTGGGTGTCGTGGTAGCCCGAAGCGGTGTGAATGCCGTGGTGGCCCGAGTGGGTGTAGGTGGCCGTAAAATTGGAGTGACTCGACCGAACTGTTCGGTGTCTTCAAATTGCGCATCTCTGAGGTCAAGAGGAGGAGGAGGGCTCTTTCGTCGAGTAGAAGCTTTCATCGTCCGTGAAGGATCTGGGGATTAGTGATGGTGGTCTGGCTGGAGGGCGACCAAAGTTAGGAGAATTACAGGGCCTCGGGCATGATTACGGAAAACCAAATTTTGATCTAGGAACTCCAGGGAGAAACAAACTCTAGAATGTCAACGATCAAGTAACTTTGCCTCATGCTTCCCCCGTGCTCGACCGCGAGGTGCAGTGTTCCACGACTTACATGAGTTCCTGACTGGGGTCCCCTGTGAATGACAACCCAGTCAGGTCGAGTACCCGGGATCCCGGAGTGTCAAGTTGACCTGAGCTTCTTCAACATTGTTTCCAGGCTACGCGCCGATCCCCGTGACGCTGCAATTTTCCGTGATCCGAGCGGCATGTCAACTTAGACCAAAAGCTTTTTTTAGACACCTCAGACGACTAGTTCGGCATCTTGCCCCTCCTGTTGCTGGGGATGTCATGGTGAAAACAGTTATTCGGACTCCTTGCCCTCAGGCGCTCGCCTATGGCGCATAAGCTTCTCACCAGTTTGACTGACCTGTCAAGTGTCAGCCGTCTGTGCACACCAGCGCCCTGGTAGATGAAACCCCACTGTCAAACAGCCCTTTCTATTAGTCCGATGTCCGTCTCCCTACAGCGCCCCTCCTTCTGGCGCACCTGTAATGGTGTACGGCCTATTTTCGAAAACGAAGCTATCATGTGTCTGAGAATGTGAGGCTAAGCCGCAATGGAGCGCCCTTCTTACTCTTGCTGAATGAACCATTAAAGATGAGAAGTAGCCCGATGACAGCATATTGGTTTTGTCAGGGCAAGTCAAACGCCAGAACTCTTGAATCCAACTTCAAGCGACCCTCTTTGTCCACGAGATTAAATGGCCTATTCACATCCAAGGCACATGTGTCTTATCTTTTGCCTTACACTAGGCATTCTCACTATTGTCGCCCAAGGTCAAGATGATCCCCTAGCAAATTTCGGGGACACCATTCAAGTCTTTGGCCAGGTCAGTCTGCAAAGCAGTGCTACTCTAATGATCTTTTCGAAGAGAATGCTCCGTGCATGCCAATAATACTAATTTTCTGAAACACAGATGGCCCGAACAGACCAAGACTTCACAGATGGCCTGGCGCTCGATCTCTTCTCTCCGACCAATCGAACACTCGTTGTGTCTAATAACACGTCACCCCTGCCAGGAAACTTCGTCAAAGGGTCTTCTGGAGAGGGCTTCACCAGCCTCTCGAAGTACAGCTGGATTATTAAGATGAATGAGACGGCGCAGGATTTAATTGCCAAGATCGAGCTGCCCTACGACCCTGTTGCCCTGCAGCAGAGCGGCTTCGATATTTCCAATACTTTCGTCGGTAAATTGGCAGCCGATGGCAAGTCATGGGTCGTCTCGGAGGCGCAAAGGAACGTTCACGTGTGAGTATTGTCCGAAGGATGATGGGATACATATATATAAGAGATCTGTGACTGAATCGACTTTAACAGATCCGAGAACAAGACCCGTATAATCAAATTGACATCTCTGGACGGCGAATACATGTTGTTGGGCCGCAAGTCGGTGGATAACTCTAATATTTTTGTTCAGTACGGGCAGGGGGCCACAAGAACTGTTAACGTTACCGGTGGCCCTGGCATTCAAGAGGCAGAATTTGTTGATGGCCTGCGGTTCAGTGTGGCTGCGGCGGCGCCCTTCGCTTTCAACGTTGACATCCCCAACGGGATCGACCAAGCCGCCTTACCAGAAAATGCCATACCCCTAAGTGAGTCTTTTCCTTGATACACATACACGACCAGATGAACATCTATAATAACACTCCCGTCATAGACTCTTTTTCTTGGGTCATAAACTCAACAGCAACATCGGCTAGTGGTATGGCAGCCGCGGTAAGCTTCCCATGTAAGCTTCCCCAAAACCGCCCTTCCCCTCTGTGGTGATGTTTTGCTAAGACCAACGCTACCTTCCAGTCAACTCGGACATGCTTGCCGCAAAGGCACCGAATCGAGGGGCAAAACAACTCGCTGTCGCCAGGCGATCGTTGAATGCGACCTCAACAGAGAGGTTCTCGGCGCTAGAGAAGCAGAGACTGAGCGGGTGTACGAATTCGATTCATGCCGAAGGCCTCCCGCAGCTTGATGGGCAATACGTACTAGTAATCATGGGTGATGGCTTAGGAGGTGCAGAAGAAAAAGATGATTAACAACTGCAAGCCTAATTATTATAAGTAAAATCGTATTCCCTATCTTTTGACTGGACAGAGCTCAGCTTTTTAAGTCAAGCTTTTTTTTTTTGGCCTCTTGAATATTCTTATACCTTGATACAGTTCACAACATCCAGATATAGTTATAATGCTGATACCCGACCCAAGGCTAAAATCACATACCATTTTGATGTCACCATCTTCAACTGAGAGCAAGATGCCAAGTCTACCACACTGATACAAAGTTTCCCTCCGTCCGCCCAGGTCCCCCAATTACCATGTAACATTCTTGAGACCCGTGAAATGACAAATTAGTAGTGCAAGGACAGCAGAAAATTCTAATATTGTTTCGGGCGTTGGAAGAGGAGTTCACGCGTTAGCGTCGTGAAGTGGTATCGTTGAAGACGTAGCAAAGTAGGTGATATACTATTCAAATCAGCTTAAGTCGGCCATTTCAGCTTGATGTATATGCTTATAGAGTTGGATTAGTTAAATTTAATTACGTCCAAATAGTTAGAAGTCATCCGTTGCCGCGATTTCTGTCTGTAATTTGAGCAGCTGACTCGGTCGAGGTAGAAGCTTCTTGCGCATTTATCGGGGGCTATACACCATTGATTATCTTGCCATCTCGCAACATCTAATGCCTGCGACACCTTTTGGGCACGTATGTTATGCAGAATTCGCGCCAACTATACCATTTTCGCAGAAAATCAGACAGCTTAAATGAGTTCTCTGTCGAAATATGCACCTAATATTGAGAAAACGGAGATTTGCAGAGCAAAAAACAGAGGGTACAGAGGTATATATAGCCCCCACTAGCAGTATACAAATAACACCCACCACCCAAATTTATATATATACTATTATATTAACTCTATAGCTATTATACTAGAATATCCTCTTTATTATAATTATACCGTACTATTGCTATACTTGCTAGGGTACCTAATTGCTCGAATCTATAGTGGTTTAGGGGGTGCCGCTTAAGACGATAGTCGGTTTGCTATTGCTCCTTAAGACTAGCATTAAGAGTAATCTGGGACCTATACTATCGCTGCAATGCTAAAAAAGCGAAATCTGAGCGATTAGGGATACTTTTTAATACTAAATCAATTGATTCCGATAGGTATTTAATTGATTTAGCGCTATATTGATATGGTATAATGGTTTACTCTGCGCCCTTTATTTTTTACTCTGCGAATCTCCGTTTTTAATATTGACGTCAAATTACTAAAGCACAATTACCTGATAGGGGTGCAGAGGATTCGCGCTGACTTACTGCTATTTTGGGGGAATTAGAATAGTTTGCCTCATCCGTTTCCTCCCCGTCATTTCCTCGGATCACCTACACAATGAACCTGTATCCTGCAGGATTTCCATCATCCCTGCTCGAAGCCCCGGCGCCTGGAAGCACTCACGGACAACTAAGTCGAGCGCCTGGTGGCATGCAAGTTGGTCTCTGTCAGGCATCTAAAATATGTTCATTTTAATTATGGTCTAATATCTATGGCTTTCTAAAGCTTGTAATGTTTGACTCAACATCATGTTCACAGCTTGCAGCTGTGCTGGCAGCGACCCACTGGCGGCACGACCTAGGGAAAGCGTCGTTCCCAGCGAATCTTCGCGGGAGCCTGAGGCCGGGAAAAGAGGGAAGCATAATCCGTCGGCGGAACGTGAGACTTGCCGTCAAGCGTGTTAAACTTGAAGTTCCGGACCAATGTCCCAACGATGGTGCAGAGATTCACATAGGCGAATTTCTCCCCGATGCACCTGTGTCGGCCCACGCCAAAAGGCAAGTACGGGCTCTTGATTCCCTTGCTCACCGCCCCGTAGCCGTAGTCGACCATGCCCTCGTCCGTGTCTGCCTCCTCCACTCGAGATTCCCAGCGGTGTGGGTCCCAGACATCTGCGTTGGGGAAGTTTTGTTCGCTCATATGCGACACGATCGGCGAGGCCACCATGACATGGTCGGGGCCGACAACGTAGTCCGTCTTTGGAACTGCCAAGGGCTTCATGACTTTTCGCATGATGGAGTGGATGGAGGAGTGAACCCGAAGCGTCTCTTTGATGCAGTTTTGAAGCAGAGGGAGCTTGTCGATGTCGGAATACTCAAACTGGCGGGAACCGTCGTAGCCAAGATTTCGGACCTGCTCCTGGTACAGCTCTTCCACAATGTCGGGTCGTGAGGCCAGTCGGAGCATGATCCATGAGCTGCTGGAAGCAGACGAATGTTGTCCTGCCATCAGAAGCGTGATCATCATCCCAGCGATTTCCTCGTCAGGCACTGGCTGGCCGTTCTTGTAAGAGCAACTCATCAGGTGCCAGATCATGTCGGCCTCCTTTTCCTCAGTTGTGTTCCCAGACCTTCGGCGCTCGTTGATGATATCCTTATAGACAGACTTCATCTTGATGTGTGCAGCGTCTCGTCGCTTGTTCTGTGGTAGGGGTGCCCACGGCATCAAGAAGTTTACCGGCCTGAAGCCCAAGTCGAGATCATTGTAGAGCTCTGCAAATTCTCCTGTCAATTTCTTGCGTACGTCAGCTCCTTGAAGGGTCCGACTCGCGGTGAAGATGGTGATCTCCGCCATTGCAGACGGGACATCGAAGGTTCCGGAGCGACCTTTGAAGGCCGGAGACGCTTTGACAAAGTCCAGAACCTCCTTTTCAATCAACGGGACGTATGTTTCCAACGCGTGCTGTGTGAGCCCGAACTTGACAAACTTCTTTTGCTCCATGAGCTTCGCGTTCGGGCAATCATAGATGATGTCCCGGCCGAACACAGGGGTAGTAAGGGGCGAGTAGATCTCCTCGGCATTGAGATTTTCGAGCTTTCCGTTGAGAATAAATTCGTTGCCGTCGAACCCGAGGTATACGGTCATCTTCCTTCCGAACAGGATGTATGTGAAAATGTCGCCATGCTATAAATGGTAGCACAGGAGTCAGCATCAGCGGCAATTTCAAGTAATCAGCACACAACGCACCTGCTTCCGACACTGCTGGTAAAATTTGAGGGGATCGGTTCCGTAAGATATCGCGCTTCCGATGAATGGAATCCAATGGAAAACCACTGGAGGCTCAGACTTGCTCCGAGGCAGTTGTTGGCGTAGAACATTGACCGCAATGGCTAGCAGCAGTCCGTACACGGCGAGCCACAAGGGGGAACTCGGGGGCTTTATTGTTCCAAGGAACTCAATGTCGAGATATTTTGAGCCCATCTTGGATTACCAATAGGTCCCAGTTGATTCGGGCGCCCTGAGTTCCTCTCAGAAAAATAAAGAAGGAATATCAAAACGCAGACCCAGAAGGGAGTTATAGAAAGCAGGCACTCATGTCATCCATGAGAGGGCAAGGGTTGGGCGTATTCGTGTTCGGGTTGTCAGTAGTCGGGTTTCGAGCACGCTGATAAACCACTTATATACATGTAGATCGGTGTCTTGCACATGTTTTGTCGAAGGATGCGCCAGAATAGGTAAATCAGGTGACAATTAATACCCATCATCATTGCCCGGTCACTTCATTTGATCCATAGCGGGGGGTTGCAACAGAAATCCAGTTGGCTCATTTGCTCTAAGCCTATCGAGGTTTTTGCTAGTCGTTCGACGCTGCGCACAGTATCAGACCATTGTGGGCACCCACCCCTTTTCGAGTGACACATGTAGACGTGTTTGAATATCAAGTGAGCAACCACAACAGATGCTGTAACCGGTCAGGATTTCTTGACTGCAAGTGAAAGCAGCCATGCACAGTAAACTTCGTGCAGATAATTCCCAGGCACTTACGTATCTAGGTATCAAAATACATGATTTCTACCTCCTCACCATACATCACCAAGAGCTCATCGCAAGCGCAAAGGCTGAAGCAAATCCTTCTGAACAAATCGCTTACACACGCAATGCCGCGGAATGATTTGAGTACAAGCGATTAGCTCACCGCTCCGTAGCACATTATGCCGTGATGTTCACAAAGATCCAATCCAACAACCAGCTTTTGTGGCGCACGTTCCCCTGCTATAGACCGCTGCCTCCCTTGTCGATAAGGGTGGTTACCCTTTTTCGGCTTGGTAGTGCAGTTGGTTACGATAGCTTCGCTCTATATATATCTCTTGATTTTGCTCAATCCACGCTTAGAATACATATGCCGTCCCGAGAAATCTGTCATGGTCAGATTTATCTGTAGATACATGTCAAAACATGCATTTAGTTTTCTAATCCGGGCTGAATGTTCGCACCCTAACAACTATCCGACAGGGCCTTGAGGAAGGAAACTAATTGTGTCACGAGACACTTTAAAGCTCCCGAAGCTCCCGCAACCCAAAGACCTCAGTCTATTATCTTTGGAACCAACCAAGTTACAACAAATGTAGATATGTGCTCTCTCTGAAGGTATGTCTAGTTTTAGATCATGAAGCAGGCTGGACACAGAGGCGGATGAAAGTGATGTTCTGCGTTTCTCCCGCCAGACTCAGGATTACGAGGACATGCCAAAGGACTTCTGCTATAGCATGCCTAGGCGGACTTGTGCCACCTGCGGTGGATTTCTGTGTGCTAGGTGGCAGTGCAGCGTACTTGTGTACCTATCACAGGTGCTGATGTGGATGTGCCCTGCACTTTTGTCCCTCAGCCAAGGCTTGAAACCGTGTGATGGATACCAAAAGCAACGACATAACAATTCAGGTGCTTATGGGCCGAGAAGGGTGAATGCTTTAATTAGACCTGAAGGAACTCGTACCTATATAAGAACCCATGGAGGTGGACCTTCCATTGGGACTGATTACGACAAACGCGAGCTCGAAGTGATATAGAGCTCAAATTATTCGCTCATACCAGCTCATGGCTGGCCAGCTGCTCGAGCCGTCGCTCAGCCCGACGTACAAAGTGGTCAATGATCAGGCATTGAGAGTAGACATCTACCTTCCCCCTCGGCATGCGCTGAACGAGCAAGAACAGCGCCCGATAGGTGAGTCGGCCATAGCATCACTTCCATTCAAAACCCGCTACAATTGGCACCAGACTGGGTTGTGCAATGTTGACAAGTGGCCACGTAGTTATTGCAGTCCACGCGGGCGCGTGGATATTCGGGTCCAGCCGGCTCATAAATGCCGACCAGGTGCGCGACTGTCTCTCAAGAGACTGGATCGTCCTGTCACCACAGTTCCGCCTCTGTCCGCAGGTAGACATACTCGAGGGTCCCATTGGGGACACACGGGCCTGTCTAGCATGGGTGCACAGCGGCGACCTGGATCGGGAGCTGGGAGCATATGGCCTCTCCGCCGACCTGGACCGCGTCGCATCGTACGGCATGTCCTCAGGGGGCAGTATAGCGCTGTGTTTGGGATTCGACGTCCCAAAGGCAGTGCGAGCAGTCTTCGCAATGTGCCCGGCGATCATGTGCGGCCATTCAAGGTGGTTCACGAATGTCGAGAGGATGGTTAAGCTCCCGGACATGGAGCCTGGCTTCATGGAGCAAGTCTACCACGAGGAGCCCGTACCGGTCGAGGGAGGCGTGCGCCTGAACGGCGAGTGGTGCCCTCTCAGGATAATCAAAGAGCCCTGGCTCAATCACCGGTCGGCATTCATGTACGCTCAGATGGCAAAGGGAAGGCTGTTGAATGTGTGCTATCCGAAAGGGGTGGAGACAGGGGACTTCAGGCCTATTGATCCGTATTTGAATGTGGCCGACGACTTTCCGGCGACCTGTATTGCCCAAGGGACAGCAGACACCTTCGTGCCTGTGGAAGCCCCGCAGGACTTCGTGTCGAAGCTCCAGGATTTTGGAGTCCGGTCACAGCTTATTGAGATCCCTGGAGCTGGTCATATGTTCACAGCGACAATGAAGCCAGGCGATCGCACCTATGAGCTGCAGAAGGGAGGTTTTGACTTTCTTCAGGATGTTTTTTTTTTGGAAGCAGGAACGAGATAAAATTCTTTAGTCTAGGATAAAAAGGACGATGGCCTAGTCTCACGCGACAAGTTGGAATCGTGGATTCATGAGATGCAACACAACATTTGAAATGTCAGATTTGATTGATAAGTGGTGGGCACTCGGATATCGCTTGAGAGAATGTACTGAGCAACTACCGGTACCGGTATGTAGAAGATCTAACAACAAAGGTTGTGCATTTCCATACTCGTCTTCAGCCGAGGAATTCGATACTTGATTCTGTGCGTGAGACTCATTTGTTCGCATGTCGCATGAATCTGTGTAGGTGACGTCTCGCCAAGAAACGAGTGCTGGATGCCTACTTAGTACTTAGGTAAGTGGTCGGTCGCAAGGGACCAGGGGGGAGGATGGTGGGGTCCAGTCAGGTGGTCCAAGTTTCTGCGCTAGCCGCAAAGAGGACGACGACTTGAGTAAAAAGTTTTGGAGCTTTTGCGACGTCGCAATCCCGGTTTGCGCTCAACGTCCAGACTACCCATCATACCTATCATCCAACACCCCTCGAACGATACGATATCTACGAAGCCTCGATCCTTGCGTCGAAACCATGCTGCGAGCACCGATAACGATATGAAAGGGACGCTGCCGTTGAGGAGACGGCGTTCAACGACAGAGACCAGCCGAGGAGTATGCAGTACGTCTGCCGCTCCTGCTTGCTGCGTCTCGGGCAACCATGGCGAACTCCCGCACAACATCCACGATGGCGTCAGCCTTGGCCCCGGCTTTCCTGGCGAATGAATCATACAGCAAGCCTCCTCGGTGATAGAAGCAGCTCTAGCAAGGTCCGCGACGACTACGAGAACCACATCGGCCAAGACAACCAAGAAGCCGACCGATTCTGGGCCACCGAAGGTGCCCGGCCAGCCGCCAGCTTCCCCGAGCTTTCGGGTGCCCAAGGTCTCGAAGAACTGCTCAGATCTGCCTCGCCGTCTTCGCTTGTCTTCAGAAAGGTCGGGACGGCTTTTCCAAGATCTCATCTTGAGCCGAAATCGCTGTCCCCCGACAGTACACAACAATCAATGGAAGAAGAAGCGGAGGCCGTGGCGGTCGATGAGGCACTGGATAGTGCTGGGCAAGCAGAGCATCAAAACAAAAGCGAGCGAGACAAGCCCTCACCGCCGCAAGCCGACGTCGAGCCGGCACCACGAGCGACTCCGGTGCTTCTGAGTCGCAGGGATAAAGGTCAACTTGAATTTCTGCGGCGTACCTGCCGGGAACAAAAGGCCAATTTCGCACAGCTGTCCATTGATTTCATTTCATGGAAGAGACTGTTTCAAGCGATGTCGGACTACAAAAGCGAAAATCCATCACTCATTGAAAGCCAGATCCTGGACCGATTTCTTGCTCTCGACAGCGTAAGCTCCATGAGGTCTCACCTACATTACTCGTCGACACCCCATAAATTGAAGATGAGGAACAGGATTCTGCTCCACACAGCACTTCGACGGGTTCCTGAGAAGGGTGCCATGGTGCTACAAGCGTTGTTGTCCGAGTGGCAAGAGTACCGCATACCCTTCTACATGATCGAGGATAGCGTTGGATTTCTTGCCTCTCGAATCCGGCAGCTGGATCCCAGCCGGAGGCAAGACTTTGCCCAGAATCTGGCTAGTGTGATCACCGAAGCTTGTCAACTCAGCGAGAAGGGACACATCCGTCCAATGCAAAACAGCATTTATTTAATTCTGGATGCCCTCCCGCAGGACCAACTCGAAGATTGGTTTCATCAGCTCATGGAAAATGGAGTCCGGCTGCATAAATACACATTGGTGCATTTTGCGAGTCGCTTCGCAAAAGTGTCTGCGACGAAGGACTTGTCGCTTGATATCTGGCGAGATCTTTGCGAGACCGCATCATTGGACATCAATACACCTGTCGGCGCCAGTCTTTGCACCTCGTTACTCACCTTTGAGGATCATGATTTGCAGGGACTGGACGGGATATCCCTGACGCCCGCCGAGATCTTTCAATGTCTTATCGACTTGGGCTTGATACCTAACGTTGTCACTTATACAACCATTATTCGCAGTCTTTGCGCCAAGAATGAGTTACAGACGGCACTACAGGTCTTCGAGGTGATGACACAACACGGCGTGCAACCAGATGCTTACACTTACTCCGTCATGATGAACGGCTGCAAGTCAAGTGAAGACTTTGATACGATGATGCACTTCGCACTCGAAGCCCGTGCTGCAGACATACGAGATCCCGTGATCTGGAACGACGTCATCCACGCCACATTTCTCGCCTGCTTGAAAGAATCACGCCTACCAGGTGGATCCAGGGGGGCACGATGTATGACATGGGGCCCGATGAACGCAATTTACACCCGGTTTTTCGACCCTGTGCCTCTGAGGGCGCTCGTAACATCTCGTCAAACTAAAGTCCGCGAGTTCATGGAGTTGCAGGGGGTCATCCCCGCCAGAATGAAGAGAGTCTTCTACGACCTTTCACCTCTGCCCCCAAAAGAAGTCTTGCAACCAACGTCCCCAACATTAAGTCTCATGGTCATGGGTTTCGTTCGGCACCTTCCCAGACCTTACGACGTTATTCTATTCTATGATCAATTCAAAGACTTGCTTAGACAAGGCAATCCGATGGCGCAGATGATTATCCAGGAGCAGGGATCAATTATCCACGATATCGTTCTCAGAGCCTTGCTCAAGTGGAAAGGCACGCTGCGTCTCATGCTGGACATTATCAGCGACATGATGCCTGATGTCACTCCAGCCAGAACCGCGACGGACTCTCTGTCGTCGCCTACAGCTGAGCTGAAAAACCGTGAGGAATCGTTCGCGGATCTGACGACAGAAGCAGAAGTCCCAGTTGTCAAATCGACAATTGCGGACCTAGGAACACCCATCGCGGACTCAGCCGCTGACATTGCGGATGTCGAAAGCGAAGCAGCGGTTGGGGATGAATCTTCATCAGATGCTGGCACCTCAGACGCATATGGTGATCTTGAAGGAAGGGCAGCCCCCATCTGCCACCCTCCCCCGAGCGTCCATACTTGGAGCATCCTCGTCAAGGCCTTTATGTCGGAAGGTCGGCCACATGAGGCTGAACACACCCTGGAGTTCATGCAGGCCTACGGAGTCAAGCCCAACCGCGTCACCTGGAACACCCTCGCCGCTGGGTATGCCAAGCTTGGGGATACAAAGCAGGCGGTTGAGGCCATGCGCCGCCTCGAAGCCGCGGGCTTCGAGAACGACGACTATACCATGCGCGCATTCTCTTACATTAGCGACAAGAACAAGGCCGTCGAAATGATGGAGAAGACCTTAGAGCAGAACCTGCTGATAAAGGCGGCGATTGAGCAGCAGCAGCAGGAGGGAGAAGGCGCAGAGACCGTCAAGACAACAACACAGGGAAGCGAAGTGGGAGGAGACAGCTTGATCGACCGGTGGGAACAGGATCAAAGGCTAGAGGAGTCGATTCGTAAGCATATGGATAGAGAGGAGACGCCATCACCGGGCTGGAGAGATAATCTGGAAGGGGACCGAAGGATTGGGCAAGAGATCCGTCAGTATGAGAGTAAAGAGGGGACGCCATCGCCTTGCTGGGGAGCACCACCAGAGGTCGAAAATCTGGACAGGCACGCGGACGAGCCGAGCCCGGTGTCTGGGGAGGTTTCCCACGGGCTGCACAAAGAGGTTCAGAAGCCCGCCGCCGAGACACCCGCCCCGTCGAAGCCGAACTTTGACGCCTGGGACGATTTCCTGTGGGACCACGCCGCAAAGCCTGAGCCTGAGGAGCAGGACGAGCGGCAGCAGTCGACTGCTTAAAATCGTACATACGCGTTACAGAAATAGATAGATGGTCTTACCGTATCATCGTTGCATATTCATCATGAAATAACCCTGCATAGAAATAACATCAGTCAAACTTTGTCCTGTTTCGGGACCTGCAGCTGTTAGCTCGGAGTCGCTGAAAGTCACGTCTGGCTTCTAATGCTTCTTTGCTTTCCTGATTGTGATGAGTTTCGCGTGCGACCCGTAGGGCCCAGTGTGCATGCACATAGACCTGTACGGGGCGTTCTTCAGACTGAATTGATATTGACCATGTAAGGCGAGGGGGAAAGGGATCGAAAGTTTAGGTGTTGATTCATTTCCATGCTGCATCATCACCATTCACAGTGATGAGCGTAATCATTGTTTACTGATGATCTATTTGTTGCAAGGTGTTCAGTGAGTATTCTTTATGCTCCTCGGAACCGTCCACATGCCAGCGTCTGTCGCCTTCCATGAACCAGGGGCAAAACCTACACTCTCCCTGCGTCAATATTTGCCTTGCTCAATGCTCCCCCTCCCGACAATATGAAATATCTGGGAGTGCCAAAATTAATTAATTGTGGCACGTAATTGTGCAGGGCCAATTCGTCAAGTTTTCTGACTGTGCTCAGAAGAATGATTTCAAATAAGGGCTTTAGTCGGCAGATCTCGATCTGGACGCCCGACTTAGAAGTCTGGGAGGAGTGTGAACGCAGACTTCAGGATATTCCCAATAGAGCTCATTGGCCGCGCAGAAAGACCCTGACTTCTCGTCTCGACAACACATGAAAAACCCACGGACTCGGTTTTGCGTATGTTGGATTGAACGCTTGATCTATTGAGCTAGCAGTGGTCTAGACTACGGGGGCGATGCCCCCTATATATAGACGTATCTACTTTACTATAGGGAAACAGTAGGAAATAAGATATCCCGTATTTGTAATAAGTATAGCCGTCTAGAATATTCCAATATCCCCCCTTAAACTTATTCCTTTATATATAAAGAATTAGTTTGCTTATAAAAGGGATATTTTTATAGAATATAATGTAAGATCTGTATATATATAGTAGGATATTTATTTATATAGAAATAAAAACCTATTAAAATAGGAAAAAAAATTTATTATAAGTAAAAATATCTTATTATATAGGTAAAAATCCTAAAAAGTTATTTCGAGTGCTATTAAACTCGTAGCCTTAAATGTAGTACGTTATATATTATTATTCGAAAGGGCTATATACATTATTTATATAGAGCGTTTATAAATTTTATAATAGCTATAGTATTTATTTATTTTTATAATATTTAAGTTATACGTTATATTAATTATATTATATATACTATAAATTTATACTTTCCTAATAAAATTTATTTCTTATATATATATATTAAGTGTATATTATATATATATTATATGCCGTATAAGTTATATATATAGTATTTTAGGAAAAACCTTTTTATTTTTATATTTTTAAGGAAAAACCTTTAATATTTTTATAAATATTTTATATATATTCTGAGTTATTTATTATATATGGAAATAAATATATTATTTATTTAGAGGAGAAAATACCTTAGTTTTTAAAAAGTAAACGCCTTTTTATTATATACGCGCGTTATTAAAGCGGTAAACCTTTTTATTTTTTAGCTAATATTTTATTGCTTTATTAAACTATATTTATATTTAAACTTTTTATATATAGGTTTAAATATAGGTTTTATAAGCTAGTCTGCTAAATTATTATTAATATTTATATATTTTATAATTATTTAGTTTTATTTTATTATATATCTTATATAGTAATAAGCTATATTTATATATTTTATTCTTTTATAAAATATATTATTTTTAGCTAATATTTTAGCTTCTTTATTATCTATATATATAGTAGATAGCTATATATTATATTTTAATTTTAGATTATTATTAAAATATTCTAATAAATTATATAAATATTTAGCCTCTTTTATTACCTTTTATAATATTATATATTCCGTTTCCACTATAAAAAGAGCGGATATTTTTTATAATTAAGAGGACTAACTTATAGGGTTAATTTTATTATTATTATTATTATTTATATTATATAAGCTAAATATATAGCTTAAGGTACTTTTACCGTTATTAAGACTATTGCCCTAGTTTAAATCTATATAGCCTATTATTTATAAATTATTTCTATTATAATTATATTGCTTAAATATTTTCGGGAATTTATATGTATATCTTTATATTTTATTTAATTTATTTATATAGTATTAACTAGGGTTAGCTATATATCTAGCTAATTTATTAATAAAATAGGCTAGATTTAGCTTTATTTTTAAGCTAGTAAATAAAATAAACCTTATTTATTATTAATATAATTTTATAGTATTATTATTAGCTTAATTTATATTTTTTACTAATTTTCTATTAGGTATATAGGGTATAAGTTAAGGGATTATCTTTTTATTTATTACCTTTTCGGCTATATTAAATTTATTTAATATTTTCTTAATATATTTATTCTGGTTTATAGTTATTGTTTTATTTTTACGATTTATATCGATATTATTTCCGAGGAAATTATTTAATTTCCCTTAAAAATCTAGGTTTATAATCTTATATAGGTTATTTATTATATCGTTTATATATTATTAATTTGCCTTTATTACAATAATATTATTTATATAGCAAATAAATATTATTTATTTATTTTTATATATAAATACACCTTTATTATAGGGATAAATAATAAACCTTATAGTATATAGTAACTTATATAGAAAGTTATATTATAATAGTAGCGCTTACTTTAAATTATATATACTTTTTAAAAGCTTTATTACTTTATTTTTATATTCCGGCTTATTTATATATATAAGTAAAGGTAATTTTATATATATTTTATAGTCTATTTCTAAGTATAAAAATATATTTTTTATATTATAGCTTAATATATTTTAGCCTTTATTTATAGCTATTATAAGTAATATAGTATATATTTCTAGCCGGTATATAGTAGAAAAAGTCTTTAAATAGTTTATACCTAATCTTTAATTATAGCCTTATACTACCTATCTAGATTTATATTAGGTGGTATTTTCTTTATTTATTATTTAACTAAGCTTTATTATATTTATATTAGGTATATATTTCTTTTTAAATATTTACTTTCCCTTTAAAGCTTTATAGCCGGGTGGTAAATTTATTATTATATAGGTTTTCTATTTTAATAGATTATTATTTTTATTTAATATAGATTTTAATTATAGTTATTTTTCTGGATTATTTAATAGTTTCTTTATATTATTTAGTTCTGAAATTATAGCTGCTATTAAGCAATATTTAATTTCTAAAGTATTTTTATTAAATATCGATAGTTAGTTATTTAATAGTATATTATTTATACTATATATATAGTCTTTTAGATTCCCTTGCATTATTATCTTATCTAATATAGGGGGAAAATTTTTCTTTTTATTTTATATACTATTTAGCTTATCTATACCGTTTAGCTTATATATATTTAATGCGGGATTACTTATATTAGGCTATATATAAGTGTTATTATTATTATTATTATTATTTATACTTAAGGCTACTATATTATTAATATATTTTCCTTTAAGTATAATTATATCCCTTACTAATAAGGGCTTTTTATTAATTAGGTTTTAAACCTTATATATATTAATATTTAGTATTATATTTAATAAAATACCTTTATTATTCCGAGGTTTTAGTTTTATTTTATATATATTATTTTTATAATATATTATAAATCCCTAGGTTTTAAAGTTATTTATATATAGGGGTTATTTTTTATTTATTAATTTATAAGGAGTTTTAAAGTATAAACCTTAATATAATGTTATATTATATAAATAAATAGTATATTTTATAGCCTCGCCTTATAGATAAGTAGGTAAATTAGCCGTATATAATAAGTAATATACTTTATTTATTATAGTAAGATTTAATCTTTTTATAAGTCTATTAAGCTTTTTTATATATATGGGCGTTATATAGTAATATATACTATATATATTTAAACTTATTTTAAATCTTTTATTAATATATTTTCCTTTATTATTAGTAAAGAATTTTTTTATTTATTTATTATATTTATTTATTATATTTATTTTTATAATTATTAAAAGCGTTTAATGCTTTATCTTTATATTTAAGAAGTATAACCTTTAAATATTTACTATATTTATTAAGAAATAAAATATAGTATTTATATTTATTATATATAAGTTTTAAAGGTCTGCTTATATTATTATATACTTTTTTAAGTATATTATATATCTTATTATTTAAGCTTTCTTTATTTATTTTTATTATATATTTT